>PVKV010010978.1:0-72930 GCA_004027835.1 Alouatta palliata
GGCTCACGCCTGTAATCCCAGCACTTTGGGAGGGTGGATCACGAGGTCAAGAGATCGAGACCATCCTGGTCAACATGGTGAAACCCCGTCTCTACTAAAAATACAAAAATTAGCTGGGCATGGTGGCACGTGCCTGTAGTCCCAGCTACTCGGGAGGCTGAGGCAGGAGAATTGCTTGAACCCAGGAGGCGGAGGTTGCTGAGATCACGCCATTGCACTCCAGCCTGGGTAACAAGAGCGAAACTCCGTCTCCAAAAAAAAAAAAAAAAAAAAAAAAAACATACTGCAATCACTCACCTGATTTTTGGTTCTAATGAAGGTACATTTTTTGTGTAGATAGCTGTTAAATTTGGTGTTCCTGTGAGAAAGACAATTGGCAGAAGCTTCTGTTCTGCCTTCTTGCTCTGCCTCCTGCATTTTTGACACATTTTTTACTCAGAAATAACTAGAAGAGTGGACTGTGTGTACCCAACAGTTTTTGTTTCTCTGTTGTTCTATAATTAGATAACTTCACTTCTTAAGCTCTTGCCTTGCAACTGTATTGAGCTGCTACCAGGTCAACAATGAGGCCATTGTGATGGTCTTAGCAGTATTCTAGGGATAAGGCCCACAGAGGTAGAACAGAACTAAGAACACTCAGATTCACGGAGGTAGACTTTCCATGTTTCCCAGTCCCTTTGAACACCTTTCGCGTGCATGAGGAATTTCCCACATTATGGGTTCCTCCTCTTCAAGGCACAAACCAGAAAACTCACTTTCCCATGTAGCTGCAGTACAGACACACGAGCTGGGCTCTACCAGTCAGACGCAAAATAAAGATAATTTTAATTCTAAGTAGAGAAAAGAGAGCAAGCAGGCATCATGCAGGATCCATTTCCCGGCAAATGTGGCCATAGAAGCAGCCTGCTTTTGGGGGCAGCAATAGTGGGGTTTGGGCAGCAAAGGTGCCATCTGAGATGCCTGCGTCCATGGCAGTAGTAGAGGCATTGCCACTGGACAGTGGCCACCATTCCTAGGTGAAAGCCTCCAAGCCTAATTCCATGGTCCTCCCAGTGGTTCCATAAGCTATGTAATGTCCCACAATAGATTCCTTCCTGCTTATACAGGATAGAGAGGGTTCTGTTGTTTGCACTGAGAGTCCTGAATGAATCAGTCCTGAATGAATCACCCACTGTGTTAGTCAGAGTTCTCCAGAGAAGCAGAATCAATTGAATATATGTATATTATTACTATTACTATTTTATTTCCAATAATCAAATAATACAGGGGTTTGTGTATATTTGATTATTGGAACTCAAATAATAATATACATATATTCTATTGGTTACATGTGTAGGATGTGCAGGTTTGTTACATAGGTAAACATGTGCCGTGGTAGTGTGCTGAACAGATCATCCGATTAACTAGGTATGAAGCTCGGCGTCCATTACCTATTCCTCCTGATGACCCACTTCCCACAGGCCCCAGTGTGTGTTGCTGCCCACCGTGTGTCCATATATTCTCACCATTCCGCTCCCACTTATGAGTGAGAACACAGTATTTGGTTTTCTGTTCCTGTATTATTACTGAGAGAGGTAGAAATATATATATATTTATTATATGTCCTATAATGAAATATATATATATATTCAGTCTTGAATATATATATGGAGGAGATATATATATATATATATATATACATATATCTCCTCCATATCCATGAGTATATATATGTATATATATGTGTGTGTATATATATATATATCTCCTCCATATCCATAGATATAGATATAAATATAGATATAGATCCTCCATATCCATGGATTCCATATCTGTGAATTCAACCAACTGTAGATCAAAATATTCAAAATAATAATACAATAAAATAATACAAAGAAAAGTACAGTATAACAACTAGCATTTACATTGTATTAGGTATTATAAGTAATCTAGAGATGACTGAAGGTATACAGGAGACTGCACATAGGTTTTATGCAAATATTGTACCATTTTATATACGGACCTGAGGAACTACAGATTTTGATATCTATAGAGATCCCTGAAACAATTCCTCACAAATACCAAAGGATGGCTGTATATAGCTCTATTTTTAGTAATTGATTCACACAATTGTTGGGGTTGGGAAACCTGAAACCCATAGGGCAGACTAGCAGGCTGGAAACTCAGGCAGGAGTCAATGGCTACAGTCTTGAGGCAGAGTTTCTTCTTTTCCAGGAAACTGCAGTTTTTGTTCTTAAGGTCTTTCAACTAATTAGGTGTGGCTCACCCAAATTATTTAAGTAATCTCCTTTACTTAAAGTCAACTCATTGTAGATGTTAATCATATCTACAAAATACCTTCACAGTCACACCTAGATTCATGTTTTATTAAACAACTGGGTGCTACAGCCCAACCAAATTGAAATAAAACCAACGATGAGTTAGCCTCCTTTGTAGGGACATGGATGAACCTGGAAACCATCATTCTCAGCAAACTGACACAAGAACAGAAAATCAAACACCGCATATTCTCACTCATAGGCGGGTGTTGAACAACGAGAACACATGGACACAGGGAGGGGAGCATCTCACACTGGGGTCTGTTGGGGGGGAAAAGGGGAGGGACGTGGGGGGTGGGGAGTTGGGGAGGGATAGCATGGGGAGAAATACCAGATATAGGTGATGGGGAGGAAGGCAGCAAATTACACTGCCATGTGTGTACCTATGCAACAATCTTGCATGTTCTTCACATGTACCCCAAAACCTAAAATGCAATAAAAAGTATATATATTATTAAAAAAAAAAAAGAAAATAAATAAAACCAACCATCACAGCTACCAAATCAAAACTCCAGGGACAAGTGTTCAGATTATAAGCATTAAGATTCTTCGCTCTGAAGAAGCTTTCTTGATGCATTTAGCCTGTTGCTTTTTGCAAAACTTTCACGTGCAGTTGTCCACACTAAGCAAAGTCTACCTAATCTAGGCACCTGCATTCAAGAGACGAATACCTCTGGAACCTGTCCCATTCCTCCATCCCCAAAGCCCTTCCTCTGGCCCCAGCTGCCATCGGCTCCTGGATGGACCACAGCTGCAGCCTTCTCAGTTCTGCCAGCTTCCTGTCCTTCCTGCTCTGCCATCCACCCTTCCTGAGAGTGCTCTTTCCAAAACATTCATCTGATTATATCTTCACTGATTAAAAGTCCCTCCAGCCCATTAAAGTGCTTGTGTCACTCAGCCCAGCAGCTATTAAGGCTTGATTACAAGCAACAGACACAAACTCCAACTGATTTAAGCAAAAGAGGAATTCCTGGAATAGGCCACTGGATGGAAGGAAAAGCTAAAGTCTTGAGAAGGTTAGGAATCCAGGCTGCCCTGGGGATCTCAGAAGCAGGAACAAATGGACCATCTTCTCAGACCCAGCTGTGGGGATGAATCAGCGTCAATGACCTCAATCTCCAAGGGCTAGTTTTAAAGGAGAGGGTGTCTGATTGCCGGGGATTGATTCACAGGCCCACCCCTTGGCTAGAATGCACCCCTGACAGAACCACCAAGACTGAAATTAATAAGAGAGGAGAGGATTCTCAAGCAAAGTAAGAGGTATTAGTAGAAGAGGGGAAATAGAATCTGCAAGCAAGGACAGGGCATAACCTCTTTATGGACACTTCCAGCACCCGAAGGATCTTTCTACGTCAGAGCAACTGCGAGAGCAGGGAAGGATTGCATTCCCTGCATTCAACAGGGACAGAAGGAATGATGGGAGCCGTTTCCAGCCAACTAAGGAGAAACAGGAGTTTCTGGACTATAAGACAGGAGACTTAACCCCAAGGACTGTCAGACTGAACTCTGATTTCCCCTGGGCCATAGATCTTCCTGCTAAGCCCAAAGTGTTTATTATGAAGAACCTTCCCTCAACCCCTCATCTTACTACTCTCTCTCTTCTCTCTCTGCTTCCTACAGAAGTCCTCAGAAAAAGGTCTCGGGGCTGAAGTGGAGGGAAAGGGGACTGTCTGCCCTGAGATCACAGCTACTGGGTCTCTGGTCTTGAGAGTGCAGTAGGGGAGGACAGAGCAGAGGGGGTTAGAAGGGAAATCACATTCACCTTGCATATATCTTATTTCACTGTTTCCTTATTTATTGTCTGTTTTTCTGCCACTAGAGTGTGAGCTCCCTAAGGGTGGAGCCTTGTCCGTATTGATTACTCACTGCTGTGTCCCCACACCTGTTACAGGAACTGGCACATACTAAGCACTTAGGAAAATACACGTTTGGGACTGAATGAGTAGCCTGAATATAAGGTGGAGGCTACACGCCACCATTCTGTCTCTGACCCTGAGCCAGACAGGCAAGATCAGGCCTGGAATTGAGTCAACCCGGGAATCAAGATGAGCACAGGCTCTGGACTCAGCCTGAGCTCTGAGGCTGCTTCCTCGGTTTTGAGATGGAGATTATACCACGCACTTCACACTGTTGGTGTGAGAACAAATGAGAATTAAAAGTGTGAAATTGGCACACAGTGTGTGCTCGCCTCCCTGGTGCCTCCTCTGTTGTATGCTCTGTAAGGGAGGAAATGGTTTTAGTCAGATGGTGGGAACTGAATGTTACATCTCCCAGGGCTGGGGCAATGGGTATTTTAGGAGAGCATCCCGAAAAGGCCAGTGCCCGGCCCGCAGGGAGAAATGAAGCACGAGTGGTAACACATCCACACAGTGATGGGCCCAAGGATCCCAGCGGAGTCTCGTGCCGCAACCTCCAGCACACCCAGCTGCGGCCAGCAGAAAGGCTAGCCACATTCCTGTGTTGCCTCTGCTTTGGGGGACGGGGCCAAAAGAGATATGTAACAGGCAACTTTAGAAAGTGAATTTTATTAGCTTCATGAGAAACAGCTGCCATGAGTCAAGACCTGGATGGGTACACAGCTCTGGTAGCTTCCAACCAATGGCATGAATAAAGCCCACCTGTTCTCTCTACATCCTCAGAGCAGGATGTAAGGGGGGTCCCAAGAGGAAAACCCCACCTCCTTCACCCCTCAGTGCAGGCACAGATTCAGGGAATACATTCTTGTTGGACATTCGTGATCTCCTGCTCTATGATATCTCACTAAACAGGAAAATGAATCAAATCCACGTTCTAGACATTCAGATGCTGACTGATTTGGGATAGAAGCCACTGTTCTGGATCATCAGCAGCCAGGAACACAACACTCTGAATCACCAATCAGAGAGTCAAGACTCTGGAATGCAAAATAAGAACCCCCGAACTTTCTAGAAGACTCCGTCAGGAGCTCCACATTCTAGAATGCCGGTGTTACAAATCCACCAGCAATCTGACATTCTAGGTTGGCAACTAAGAACCCAGTATTCTGGCAGGCCAAATGAGAACCACTCCTAACCATCTGAAGGGCTCACAAGGAATTCGGCATTCTGGAAGGACAAACAGAATCGCAATAGTGCAGATAACGAGTGAGACTCAAAAATTCTAAATGTCAACCCCAACACTCACCATGCCAAACCAGAAAATGAGCATTTAAGACTATAAACCCTGGCCTCGGCACTCTGGAATGACAAGCACAAAGCTCTCCCCTGCAGAACGCTGCTTTCCGGCCCCTCAGAGCTCTGTGGACGGTCGCTCCACAGCAGGCCCATCATCCTGACTGCCATCCAGCACGCGGAAGGAAACATAGGGACAGGTCTTGGTGTTGAGGCAGACCAGCTTCTTCAGTGTGGCCGTCTTGACGATGTTAAAGCCCATCTCGCCGCCAAATGTGCTCGGCTTCCAGTATTCCGGTGAACAGATGGGATTCCCTAGCAGACCCTTGAGGGAAAAGGGAGCCCCAATCTCTATCATACTCTCCCCAAAGATAGAGTTCGGATGGCATTTTTCGAGAAGCAGCCCAGGATAGAACTCCAGTGCATCAATGTCTCCATACAACTCCTCCAACTCCACTGCCATTTCCTCCTCTCCTAAAAGGAGAAAAGGGGAAACAGCTAGCGTCAGATCCATGATGCCATTAAGGTCAACCTGGGGTGGGACCTTCCAGGTCCACCTTTTTCTGGGGATAACAGGGACTCCGGGAGAATAACTTGAGCCACTGAGCATGTGCCCTAGAATTTGGCCTGGTTGGTACTGGAGAAAAGGGTCAAGAAGGAAAGCACAAATTGCCCCTCCTCAGGGACTGGATCTAGGGAAGGAAAATGCTACTAAAGAGAAAGTCAGGGGCGTAGATCTGTCACCAAACAGCCTATACCCTTTAGCAACTCAACCCACTTCTCTGGGCCCTAATTACCTGATCATTACAGCAGGGAGAATGCTCCCCATCTTGCTTCCTTCATAGGCAGATTTCAAGACCTTAACCTGGGCCAAGCCCTTTCATTACTAGAGCTCAAAGATGTGACATGTCCAAGCTCAACAGAAATTCAGTGGCAGTGTTCCTTCTGCCCCTGGGGACCATTTGCCATGGAAGATTAAAGAATAACAAAGATTGCTTTTCCAGGATCACAGGAAACTCATGCACTGATCCCAGAATCTGCTCCACTCTGCAGTACCCACATGTTCATGATCATGGCCAAGGGGAGACAGATGTGGAGCTTCCCTGCTTCCCTGCCCGGTTCCTCATATCCGTCCTCCACTGGGAACTCTCACGGACCATGTCACACCCTGCTTCAGTGGCTCCCCATTATATGTGACAAGGGTTAGCAACTTGGCTGCCCAACATCTGAGGATCTCAGGGGAAATATGTGTGTGTGTGTGTGTGTGTCTGTGTGTAGATGTATAGATATGTATATGTATATATTAATGTATATACATAAATATACTCTATTCATGTACAAATATATATTCATACATATGTATATATATACTCTATTCATATGAATATGCAGATTCTTGGGCACCACCCAGGCTGGTTGAACCAGAATCTATAGCAGAGGCATCTGAGATTTGGTATCTTAATCAGTTTTCTAAATGATTCTTATGCAGCTGGCCCATAAGTGGGTACTTAGAAAGCACTAGACAGAATAAAACCCAAAATATTTAGTATGGAAACCAAGATTCTACATGGTTTGGTACCAACCTCCCATCACTAATCACCGCCACCACATAAGATCCTTGCTCCAGCCACATCTACAACTGTTTCCCCGGATACCTGCTGTCTGACCTCTGTGCCTTGGTACTTTCTGTTGCTCTACCTAAAATACTCCTCCCTCTCTTTTCTCACTGGAAAACACCATTCATTCTCCAAACCCAGCTGAAAAGCCACCTTCTCTCCCCAAGCAGGATTATTTACCACCCAGCATGGCGCTTCCACACCCGTTTAAGTCTGGTTGTTACACATTGCCACAGGTATTGTCCCGTTCTGTTTCCTTGATATCTCCCTGACTTTGCTGCTAGTCCCTCAAGGGCAGGGAGTGCATCCAGGAAACAGCTGCTCACCTACAAGCTCCTGGAAGGAGGCATAGGGCTTCATGCCAAACCTCTTGCGGTACTCATTGAAGGGCTGCAGCCGCAGCTCCCGAGACTCTCTGATGACATCCACAGCCACGTGCAGGACATGCTGGTCCATGTTCCTGCCCCCACCGATCTGCCAAGAGAGAAGCACAGCAGTGGTCTGGGAGCCAGGCCAGGCCGCCCTGGAGCCTGGGTAAGGTCCTGAGGCAAGAGCTTCCAGTGGGAGTCCTTTCTAAGCTAGGATGGAGAGCGCTGAGCAGCCTGGCAGCTGTGATGCTACAGACCTGGCCCCAGGCCTGCTGCTGTCATGCTCTCTCAGGAAACCCCTCTGAGTCTCAGCTTCCTAATTTTTGTGGGGTTTTTTTTGAGACCGTGTCTCACTCTGTTGCCCTGGCTGGAGTGCAGTGGCATAATCTTCACTCACTGTAGCCTCAACTTTTCAGGCTCAAGCGATCCTCCCAGTTCAGCTTCTCAAGTAGCTACGACTGCAGGCAAGTGCCACCAGGCCTGGCTAATTTTGTTTTATTTTATTTTTGTAAAGGGGAGGTCTCACTATATTGCCCAGGCTGGTCTCAAACTCCTGGCCTCAAACCATCCTCCCACCATGGCCTCCCAAAATGCCAGGATTGCAGGCATGAGCCACCAAGTGTGGAGTGGGCCAGGAGGACCTCTCTTGTGGCTCACACTCTTCCCCAATCCTTTGAATTACACCAACGGGTGTAATTTCCCTCCCTCCCTATGAAGGGAGGGAAAATAGGATTCAAAGCCCAGGTAGCCTGGTGAGATAAAGAAGGCTGCAGAAAAAGATTCTGATTACTAACAGTTAAGGCACATCAGTCTAAAGAAAGCTCTGGTGCTGGCCAGGCACGGTGGCTCATGCCTGTAATCCCAGCACCTTAGGAGGCCGAGGCGGGCAGATCACTTGAGATCAGGAGTTCAAGACCAGCCTGGCCAACATGGCAAAGATTCATCTCTACTAAAAATAAAAAAAATTAGTCTGGTGTGGTGGTAGGTGCCTGTAATCCCAGCTACTTGGGAGGTTGAAACAGATGAATTGCTTGAACCCAGGAGGTGGAGGTTGCAGTGAGCCAAAATCACACCACTGCACTCCAGCCTGGGCAATAGAGCAAGACTTCACCTCAAAAAAAAAAAAAAGTGGCTCCCGCCTGTAATCCCAGCACTTTGGGAGGCCGAGGTGGGTGGATCATGAGGTCAGGAGTTCAAGACCAGCCTGGCCAACATGGTGAAACCCCATCTCTACTAAAAATACAAAAATTAGCTGGGCGTGGTGGCAGGTGTCTGTAATCCCAGCTACTGGGGAGGCTGAGGCAGAGAATTACTTGAACCTGGGAGACGGAGGTTGCAGTGAGCAGAGATCATGCCACTACACTCCAGGATGGGCAACAGAGTGAGACTCGGTCTCAAAAAAAAAAAAAAAGAAAAGAAAAGAAGCAAAGAAAGAAAAGAAAGCTCTGGTGCTTAGGATGAAATAATAACGTTAATGCTTAAGAGATAGTCACTTTGATAGAACAGTATAATTAGGCAGAAAAGAAAGGCATGGTTGGATGAATTCATAAATCATACTAGCAAAGCAAGCAGAGGCTGGTGCCAATTCCAGCTTTATAAGCTACAGAGCTATTGAGGGTTGAACTATGTTTTCCAAAATATTAACTATGTGTTGAAGTCCTAACTCTCGGCATACGTGAATGCATCCTCATTTGGAAATGAAGTATTTGCAAATGTAATCAAGTTAAGATGAGATCCTACTGGATTAGGGTGGGCTCCAATCCAATACATGGTGTCTTTCTAAGATAAGGAAAGACAAGCTCAGGGAGAGCACCACAGGATGACAGAGGCAGAGACGGGAGTGATGCACCTGCAGGCCAAGGAACGCCAGGGACTGTCTGCCACCGCCAGAAGCCAAGGAGGCATAGAGCCTTGAGAGGGAGCGTGGCCCTGCTGACACCTTGAATTCAGACCTCCAGACTCCATCTGTTGTTCTGAGTTTCCCAGTTCGTGGTATTCTGTTGCAGCAGCCTGAGGAAACTAAGCCTAGGGACCTTGGGCTGCTACTGGAGCTAAGTTTGAGTTCCCGCATATGTAAAAATAGGGAAGGGAAGAGCATCTGCCTGATATGGCTGTGCTCAATCTAAATGAGATAAACTATGCAAAGCTGTTATCTCAGTGTCTGTCACATGGGAACCCCTGAGGGGGTAGACATGCAGGAGGGTTATCAGGGGAAGCCCTGTCTTATCATTTTTCACTCTTTTTAATATCCTGAGAGTCGTCTGTAATCCCAGCACTTTGAGAGGCCTAGGTGGGCAGACTGCCTGAGCCCAGGAGTTCAGGACCAGCCTGGACAACATGGTGAAACCCCATCTCTATTTTTAAAAACATCTTGGGAGTCAATACATCTCTGTGGCCTTTCTGCCTTGTGCCAGGTACGACCAAGGGCTTTTCATGCATATCATTATGGTCATTCCTTGAAAATGCTTTGAAAACCATTCGGCCCCACACAGAGGCCATTGTCTCTGTTCCTGTCTTGTGTCCCCACAAAGAACCATAAAGAAACCCACAAAGAGGCCATAAAGCAGCCAGCAGCTGCCCACCGGCAGCAGCAATGCTAATTTCAGTCAAATTACCAGAAGGAAATGGAAACTCACGGGTGCCACAACTTCATGGCAGGGTTTAGGGACAAAGAATAGAGAGAAGCAGAGGAATGGGAGGCAACGGGGGTGTCAGAGACTGGGATGAAGCAGATGGGAGCTTCCGAATGTGGAGAAGGGCAGATCAAAGAAGAAGTTGACTAGGAATTCCCGGGAAAGAGAATGCGTTCGTTTGCCACAACAAAGTACCACAGACTGAGTTCTCAAACAACAGAAGTTATTTCCTCCATCTGGAGACTGGAGGTTTAAGATCAAGGTGTTGGCAGGGTTGGTATCTCCCGAGGCCTCTTTCCTTGGCTTGTAGACGGCTGTTTTCTCCCTGCATCTTCATGTAACCTTCCCTCTGTGTGTGTGATCTATATAAGGACGTCAGTCACGTGGGATTAGGACCCACCCTGATGACCTCAATTAAACAATTACCTCTTTAAAGACCTTGTCTCCACATGCAGTCACATACTAAGATTCTGGAGGTTAGGACTTCAACATATGAACTTTGGGGGAGACTCAATTCAGCCCATAGTAGAGGCTTATGATTTAATAAACACCATAGGCAGGTACTGTTACATACGTTACCATGCCCTGCATGTCCTCCTGTTCCTTAAATTGCCATGCCATCTGACTTCCAGGCTTTTCACCCACACCGTCCTCTCTATCCGGGACACAGCCATCCCTTGCCACTAACACCACCTCTTACCCTGGGAAATCTCTCTTCCTCCTTCCGATTTCTGCTCAGACATCACCTTCTGTTCCCACAACACCCAACTCTGGGTCAGAATTCCCTCCCTGACTCCCACAGCACGGTGGGCCTTTGTACTGTGGTTTGTAACACACTCCTAGAATTCTGATAACTTAGGAGAAGCTCTGAGCACAGTGCCTGACACACAGTAAGCGCCCTAATGCTGTTAGCTGTTACATGACTGCCACCACTTTCTGCAGTGTAAGCACTAAAAGATGAGCCAAGAACCACATAGGTCTTGTTCCCACTACATCCTCAGTACCTGGAGTAATGTCTGGTTTTGTGGAATAAACAAATAAACAAAAGAATTCACGCAGGAATGCTTACAACTGCCCCGTGAAAGTGACATTATCCCCATTTTACAGAAGAGGAGCCTGGGACTTGGACCCAGGTGTGCTGGATCCCTCAGCCCACCTGCCCTCACCAGGACTCCTCTGGGACTTACCCGGCCAGCGCTCTGGCGAGAGAAGGCATCCACCAGGGCCTCAACCCCGTAGTCCACCAACATGGAGGTGTTGAACAAGAACTGCTCATAGCTGTACTCCCGGGAGCCCACCTTGAAGGAGTCGGGCATGAGGGGATGCCAGTGGTAGAGCTGGTTGAACTCCAAGGCAATGCGGTTGCGGTACTGGAACTGGACACCGAAGAGCAGCTCTGGGTCAAACTTCAGCTGCAGGAAGTAGCCACTCAACTGCTGCACGTACTCCTCGATGACAATCTTGATGGTCTCTCCTGGGCAGGGGAAGATTGGAAATAAGCTCAGCCAAGCACCGTGATTTAGATGCCCAGCTTGGAAAGCAGCCCAGTTCATGAGAAGAGCTTGCTTTTGGTCTCTTTGTTGTTGATGATGTTTGTTTTTAGCTTTAGAGACAAGGTCTTGGTCTTTCACCCAAGCTGAAGGGTAGTGGTGTAATTAGCGCTCACCAGGCCGAAGCATAGTGGTGTAATTAGCGCTCACTTCAGCCTGGACCTCCCAGGCTCAAGCAATCTGCCCACTTCAGCCTCCCAAGCAGCTGGGACCACAGGTGTGTACCATCACACTCAGCTTTTTTTTTTTTTTTAAGAGATTGAGTTTTGCTATGTCCTCCAGGCTGGTCTTGAGCCGTTAACCTGAAGCACTCCTCTCACCTCAGCTTCCCAAAAGCCCTGGGATTACAAGTATGAGCCACCACACCTGGCCTCACTGTTGATGTCGAATTTTGTTTGGCCACTTCCATTTTGTCTCCTTGTAACAGGATGTGAAAATAGAACTTCTGGTCTATATTGGCTGAGGTCTCAAGACAAGAGTACCACCTACTCCCAGTCGAGGGAGGTACTAGGCCAGCTAAGCAGGACATCCAAAGGAGGTGTCCAAGAATTGGTTTTGTGACCTCCCTCCCAAAGCCCATTACAAGAAGTTGGAGAGACTACGAAAGATGGAAAAGTGGAGGATTTACTTGGGGCAAGTTGTCGTCATGCTGACAACCTCGGTGATGGAGGGGGACTTTGAGGAGACCACCCAGCTGCTGCAGTGGCAAAAGAGAATACCAAGAACAGAAGGGGAGCCTAGCCCTAAATATATTTCAGAAAACATATTTCCTATGAGTTCTTATATAACAGAATTCTTATAAATAAATTTTTCCTCTGCCCCCTTTGTAGCTATAACCAGCTAGAAAGCAAAAAGCCAGGGAAGAGGCAAACTGAACATTCTGTAACCAAATTAAAACTGGGCAAGTAGATATTGAAAGAAAATTATATTTAGGCCAATTAGCCATTAGACAAATTGGCTTTTGCAAGTTGACTTGGAGCCACAGACGTGGGATCGGCAGACCTGAATTCAAATCTCGGCTTTACCATTTCCAGCCACCTGAGCCTGGGCCGAGTTACTTAATTGCTCAGAACCTCACTTTGCTTAACTATAAACTGTGTGTCATAACACTATTAGTGCGGCCGGGCACCGTGGCTCACACCTGTAATCCCAGCACTTTGGGATGCTGAGGCAGGCAGATCATCTGAGGTCAGGAGTTCAAGATCAGCCTGGCCAACATGGTGAAACGCCATCTCTACTAAAAATACAAAAATTAGCCAGGCGTGGTGGTGGGCACCTGTAATCCCAGCTACTCAGAAGCCTGAGGCAGGAGAATTGCTTGAACCCGGGAGGTGGAGGTTGCTGTGAGGTGAGTTCACACCATCGCACTCCTGCCTGGGCAACAGAGCAAGACTCCATCTCAAAAATAAAAATAATAATATCAGTGCAATACTATATTAGGGTTGTTGAGAGAAGTAGACAGTAAATACAGTGAAATTGCTGGCACAGCACCTGGCATAAGAGGGGATATCCATATATATCAGCCGGAAGTAGGAATGCTAAGTGTAGACGCAAGGGAGAATCCCTTTCCAATACTCCCTTGTCATGGAAGATCAGACTGAGGCTTGTAACCCCTTCCCATGCAAGAAGAGCCCCCCTTGTGGTGCAGTGGAAGTAGCATACATTTTGGTGGCAACCAGACCTCAAGTCTCCATCGGCTGAGTGTCTCTGGAGAATTCACTTAACCTCTCTGAATCTTGATTTTCACAGGGTAATCATACCTGGCTCATGAGGTTGCAGGGGAGTTAAGTGAAGCACTAGATGTTCGGTGGCCTAGGAGTCCTGCCTTTGGTCACAGCTTTGTCGCCAGCCAGTGTGCTGGCAGCCTCCAGCTCTCTCTGGTCAAGGTCTCTGCGACACTGAAACTTCAGAACCAACCCCTCTTCCCTCTAATGACTGTTCCTATTCCCAGTGCCTGGCTCCTCATTGCTCCAGTAAATTAGGTCTATAATTGGGACCAGCCATGCCCAGTGGTGCCCAGATGTGGGGGGAGGGAGTTACTGGTGACTCAGAGCGAATATGGTCTGGACAGAGATGTCAGGGGCCAAGCTCCGAGCAGGAAACCATCTGACATTTTAGGTTGCAGACTCGCCCCCGTAGGGAACACAAAAATATCCTGTCCCTGAGTCACCTAGAAGCTACCAAACTGCAGGAAGGTAGATACATGCAGGGAAGGGAGCAGGAAGATTCCTGAAGGTCGGGCAAGCTGGAGTTTGACCCCGCACATGCTGGGGACCACAGGTGTGCATCTGGGTGCAGCACACGGGGGAAACTGAGACTCAGGGTGACTAATCAGATGTGCTATGAGTCACCCAGCTCACAATCAACCATCACAGTCATCCATTTTCTGAAGGCCTACTATGCGCTAGGTGCCTTCCCATTCATCATCTCAACAAATCCTTACAATCATTCACCCCAATGTACAGATTTGGAGACCAAGGCTCACAGAGGTTGAGGGGCTTGCTCAAGGGCAGAAGAGCAAGGATTCTAGTCTCAGCCTCCACCTCTAAGTCCCCCATCCCCTGCTTCTTGTGATGGAGGGCATGACCTTCCAGGGCAGGGCAGGTCTGGAGTCCTCACCTATGAGGATGAGGCGGGTCGTCTGGAAGAGCTGCTCATCGCCCCAGGTGGGGTGCTCAGCCTTCAGCAGGTCACACACACGATTGTGCTCACGCAGCCAGAGCGTGGCATACAGCATGAGCCCGGGAAGCAGCCCAAACACCTCCTGGCCCACGGCCATCTGGCTCTGGGGCGGGATGCCTCGGGGGTAGCGCATCAACACAGGCGCCTCTTCCACCGAGGGAGGGTATATTTCTCCATCCAGCACCTGTGGGATGGGGCCACCTGGCAACCTGGGATTGGGGGGGTCACCCGCAGCTGCCCGCAGTCGACCCCCTCCCATTCCTGCCTCCAGCTGCCAGTTTCCCTCAGCCAAGGCTGTTGACTCCACCTCCTAAATCTCTCATAAAGTCAGTCCCCTGCTCTCCCTCTCCACCACCACTACCTCAGGCAACCCACCCTCATCTTCCACTCTGACTCCTCTCCCTAAGTGGGCTCCCTATGTCCACTCCTATCCCCAGACGGGCCAGTTTCTACACTGCACCCAAGCAAAGAAAGAAAGAAAAGGAAAAAAAAAACCTTTTAAAAAAGACAATCTTGCATCATGAGCTGACTTAAAACCTTTCCAAATACTCTCTCTGCTCTTGGCAGAAACTAGAATTCCTTAACATGGTCCCCACAGACATCTCCACCTTCCTGTAAAGTCATTCTTACCCTCTTGCTGATCACTAGGCTCAGCAAACCCTCCCATTCCTACAATCCCTCCGAGTCACCAAGCTGCTCTCTACCTCTAAGCCCTTGTACTTGCTAAACCCTCTACCTGGAAAGCCCTCCCCCATTCTTAGCATCCCTACCTCCTCATCCTTCATGCAATTCTGGGCTTATTTGTAACATCCTAGGGAAGTTTTACCCATCATCCAAACATTCTCGTGGCACTAACAGCTTCTGCTTGGTGGCAGCTACAAGTGTACCTAATTATGTGGCAGCTTCTTCATTCATTCATTAAATATACACCAAGAGACTGCTATACGCCAAGTACTGTTCTTAGCCATAAAGATTCAGCATCGAGCTTCACTTTGGTGCTTGCCCAAGATTTGCACGATCCAATATGGTAGCCACTAGCCATGTGTGGCTACTTAGCACTAGAAATTTGGCTAGTGTAAATGAAGAACTGAATGTTATTTAATTTAATTTATTTGGGTTTTTAAAAATTTCTATTTGAATTTTGAAACTGATACTTCAGCTATTGGAAAACCTTTAAGTATGTGTGGAACAATTTGGACATGTGACTCTAGCTGTATGTTTTATGAAATCTAAATACAGATTCCATCACTCCAATGAAAACTGAGCATCCAAATTAAGATGTCCTGTGAGTGTGAAAAATATGCCAGATTTTGAAGCTTCAATATGTAAAAAAAGATGTGAGATGTTTTATTAATAACATATTGATTACATGTTAAAATGCTAATAATCTGGACATATTGCCTTAAGTGAAATGTATTATTAAAATCCATTTCACCTGTTTCTTTTTCCCTCTTTTAATATGGACATTAGAAAATTTTAATTATGTATGCAGTTCACATTATATTTCTGTTGGACAGTGCTGATTTAGACAAAAGCCCCCACAGAATGAGCATCCTAGAGTTTGTCTGTGGTTTCTTGAGGCCAGGGCCCAAAACTATAATGGTCATTGCTCAATCACCTGTGCCAGGTATATTCTCATGTCCAATTAATGTTATGGAATAATTAAATAAATAAATGCAGACTGCAAATGTTCATCTCCCGTTGAGCTCCAAAATCCACCTCCCAGCCAGGTGTGGTGGCTCACACCTATAATCTCAGTGCTTTGGGAGGCCAAGGCAGGTGGATCACCTGAGGTCAGTTCAAGACCAGCCTGGCCAACATGGTGAAACCCTGTCTTTATAAAAAAAAAAAAAATACCTTCCGAGCTGACACGGTAGGGCCACATCTGCTCCTCGTTGGCTTCTCATACCTGCTGCCTCCTCCCAGGGTATACTGTCACTCCTGGCACACACCTCCCACTCCTGGGGCTGGCCCTCTCAGGACATGACCCAGATCCCCAAGCAGTCTTCACCAGGGGAGACCATGGGAGGCCCTCCCCTCTGCCCTACCCTCTAGCCCAGCACTACCTGGTACTTGAGTTTCCCATCCTTAAAGAGCCGCAGTTGATACTGACGCTCCAGATTGTCTCCATAAATGTGACCGAGGTCTACCTGTGGATAGAGAGGAGTTCCCTCTGGTCACGAGGGTTCCAGCCAACTGTCCATGACATGTGTGTGCCAAATTAGGTCCAGAGCAGCCCCGAACCCCTCCCAGGAACTCACCCCATGGCCCAAGGCCTTGGTGAAGCCAGGACCCATCTTGCCAGAAGTTTTGAAGAACTGGTGGGTGAAGTGTTGTGCAAAGAAGGCAAACATGAGGTTGGTGCCTTGGGGGTCAGGTATGAACTTCCTCCTAAGCAAGAAGCGGCGGGCCAGGAGCTGGGCATCTGGCAACTGCTTCTTCCCTGGTTGGGAGGTAGGAAACAGCAATAGCTTCTCCTGTCTGAATCTTGCTGCCCTGGGGACATCTGGGCTCACCAGGCAAACTGGCCCAAGCAGGAAGCCCAGAGTGGCCTCTTCAGGACCACCTCCCCACCACCACCAGGTAACTCACTCTCTACCAAAAGACCCTAGAAGTATTTATGGGTGAAGTGGCATGATTTTTAGAATTTGATTTAAAATACCTTATAAAAATATGAGAGGAGAGAGATGAAATAAGATAAAGAAATTGTGGGTATATGTTGAAACTGAAAGATGGGTACATCATTTATTCTGCTTTTCTCTCAACTTTGGTGTATATTTGCAATTTTTTCATAATGAAACATTTCACCAAAAAGAAATAAAGAAACAAAAAAAAAACAAACATGAACTCCCTTGCCCTAAGTCCAGGTAGCCTGCATTTGCAACTCACTATACCATTTGCTAGCTGTGTGAACACAGATAAGTCATCTCATCTCTCAGAGCGTCAATTTCTCCATCTTTAAAAAAGGCCAGATGATACTCGTTTGATACAGTGGATCTGAGGACTGCAAGAGATAATGTAAGCATAGCAGAGAACCAGTGGGTAGAATTTTTCAAATCAAAGGTCAGCAAGCATTTTCTGGAAAAGCCAGATGGTGAACACTTTAGGCCTTGCAGACCATACAGACATGTCACATCTATTATAGCGAGAAAGCAGTCATAGATGATACATAAACAAATGCGTCTGGCTGTGTTCCAATAAAACTTTATTTACAAAAGGGGAGGTGAGCTGAATTTGCCTTGCAGGCTGTAGTTCGTCAACCTATTTTTTTTATTTATTTATTTTTGAGACAGGGTCTCACTCTATTGCCTAGGCCAGACTGCAGTGGCGTAATTATGGCTTACTGCAGCTTCAACCTCCTGGGCTCAATTGATCCACCCACCTCAGCCTCTTGAGTAGCTGGGACTACAGGTGCATACCACTATACCCAGCTAACTTTTGTATTCTTTTGTAGAGAATAAGTCTCACCATGTCATCCAGGCTGGTCTCGAACTCCTGAGCTCAAGTGATCCACCCACCTCAGCCTCCCAAAGTGCTAAGATTACAGGCATGTGCCACCATACCTGGCCCTGTCAACCTATTTTAAATGATGCCAATCTTTCTATGTCTGGCGTAAAGACAAGTCATCCTTAGAATAAGCATTGAGAGGCCTTCCTTAATTATGTCAATTTAAATGAGTTGTTACCCAACACCCTCACAGAAAGGAATATAGCTTTTTGAGTTCTGATAAAGGCATCTCTTCACAATGCATCATCATGTGAGCCCTGATGTTGAAGATTCAAGATCAACAGAAATTATTTGGATTAAGATGGCTAACTGGGTTTCTCTGGCAGGAAAAAATATCAGCACTGCTAAAGAAAATCCAACAAAAGGGAAGTTAGAGGGAGTGATCTGTCAACCAAAATTTGGAATCATCACTCACTGACACTGGGAAAGAGTTGATTTCAGCAAAGTTGGCAAGACCCAGCTATCCTGATAGAATGGTTATGCTTTGGGAATAACAGCTAACCATGTGATTGAATACCATCAGAGTAGTGCTCAAGACCCACATAGGGGACATTAATACAGGTACAAGGTTCTGAACCCGTAAAAGCCCACAACCATGGGGCTGCACAAGGCTGGCGTTCAACAGCGCCATCATGTGGCAGGAACTGAAGTACAGCAGCGATGGACTGATTAGCCTCTCTTGCCTTCTCTGTACTTGAAGCTGAACTGATGGGTCTCAAATGAGTAATATCCCAGGTTTTTGAATAATTAGGGGTGTCGTGGGAAGGCCTTACAAGGAAAATCCCTGCCAGTGTGATCAAGTGGAGTCTTGAGCAACAAAAGAAAAAAATATGACTTATTTGTACCCTACACTGGTGAAGCATGTAAAACTATTCACATTTGTAAAGAACCAAACACAGAGTTAGCACCCAATAAATAGCTCACTATCCATTCCTTCCTACATCTCAACTTCTAAGTCACTTCCACCCTGTCTTAAGCAAAGAGGCACCCTGGAACTATGGAAACATTGGAAAGGCCGGGCGCGGTGGCTCACGCCTATAATCCCAGCACTTTGGGAGGCCGAGGCGGGTGGATCACGAGGTCAAGAGATCGAGACCATCCTGGTCAACATGGTGAAACCCCGTCTTTACTAAAAATACAAAAATTAGCTGGGCATGGTGGCACGTGCCTGTAGTCCCAGCTACTCGGGAAGCTGAGGCAGGAGAATTGCTTGAACTCAGGAGGCGGAGGTTGCGGTGAGCCGAGATCGCGCCGTTGCACTCCAGCCTGGGTAACAAGAGCAAAACTCCGTCTCAAAAAAAAAAAAAAAAAAAAAGAAAAGGAAACATTGGTCTGACTCTAGGTGACCTCAGGCAAGACCCTCTGCTGCCCTTTCCTGTTCTCAGCCCAGGCTCTAGACATGTCATATGTCTTGCCTTGGTCTAGCCATCTGCAGAATGGGTCAATAGTTGTTCTTCTGCTTGATTTTTCCCAAAGAGGAGAACTGAGCACCTCCTGTTATCCCCAGGCCCAGCTACTCATCCCATTTTACCTTTGGTTCCCATGGGTGTGGGGCAGTCTTTAGGCACAGAGGGCAGAATACGAGTGTAATAGCTCACGTTGGAGAAAGACTCCCAGCTGATGTAGTCATGTGCTGCATTGTAGGTGGGGGGACTGGGGATACGGTTGGAGCGCACTGCAGAAAGCAAAAATATTAGCGATAAGGGTGTTTCCACCCTGAGTACCACCCATTTCTTCCTGCTTCCTCCTGGGTGGGGGCTTATTTTATCTGGCATCATAGATTTGCCCCACCACCCACCCTTATCAGATGCCAAGAATCCAAAGGACTAGCAGAATTGCTTGCTCCCCCAGGTCAGGGGCACTGCCCCATACCCACCTGTGAGTACCAGGCGCATGAGCATCTCTCGGATGAAGGTGGCATTGACAAACTCCCAGAACCAGCGCCCATGCGTGAGCAGGAAGTGCGTGAAAGAGGGGCTGGGCCGCAGTGAATTCCGGAGCCAGGTCCACAGCTCAGCTGCAGGGGCAGTGGGAGTCACTCAGTTGGTCCCTCCTGGCAGGACCCGAAGTAGCCAGGGTGGAAGACGGGGCACTGAGGACAAGGGCCGGAATGGAACAAGGTAGTACCTATGGGGAAGCGGGTAAGGATGGAACCTTGGGAGTGATGACACATGACAGAGCCAGAACCAGGCATGAGGACAGGGGCCAGGGTATGTGGTGAAGACTCTCCATGGAACCCAGAAGCAGGGAGGGTGAACCAAGAGTGAGAGTTCATACTGAAGCCAGGTCAGAGAGAGGGGCAGAGCCAGGCACGGAAGGAGAACAGAGCCATGGCCAGAGAGGAGGGTAGGAAGTTGGGGTCTAGGAGAAGGGGCCCAGGGAGCAGGAAGGCTCAGGAGAGAAGGAGTGAGGGCTGAAGGCCCAGCTCACGGATGGTGCAGTTGGGGCCGGAATAGCCCGTGCGAGTGCAGTCACACTGGTAGCGGTCAAGGCCAAAGCGGACACAGATGCCCTGGTGCTGGCATGGATAGTAACAACAGGGATTCACTGTGGGTGAGAAATGGCAATCAGAGACCTAGGGTGGCCTCCTGACCCCCATCTAGCCGTGATGGGGGAATGAGGGGCCAGAAGCATGGACTTGAATTGCAGCTCCCTCCTGAATCACTGGGTGCCAGAACTTCAGAGTTCCCCCAAGGGCCCTCCCTGTTCCCGCCGCTGTGAACATAAAGCCCCCACCCTGCCATTTCCAGGCCCTGCTCTGGAACTCCAGCCTAGCCCACGTCAGGCCCCCAGGGGAAGTCCCCCTCCCTCCCTTTTGCCACCAAATGGCAGCAGGGGAAGAGTCCAGAACCCAGACTGTGACACTGAAGGTTAGGAAAGAGCTGATAAGACACTGCAGCCATGGGCTTCTGGAGCATTTGCTTCCTGCCTAGTCAGAGTCCAGCAGCAAGGGCATGGCAGGGTGGGGGGGATGGTCAGAAAAGGGACAAGGATGAGGTGGGGGACTTCTCCCAGACCACCACCCCAAGCTCTGAACACCTGGGCACTAAGAAAACAAGATGCCTCACCATCCCTCCATTTTTGCACAAGGGAGAGAAGAGCCGGTATCATAATGCCCACATTGCAGATGAGGAAACTGAGGCGAGGAAAAGGGAAAGCCAGACCAATCATCCCACAAGTCTCACCAGACCAAATGCCCGTCACCTCCACTCCACCCCCACAGCCTCAGCAGCCAAGTCTAAGGAAGAAGGCCGCAGGGCGGATGCCAGAGCTCCACGCGTCCTCTGAGGTTTTCCAGCCCTGTCTCTCCTATTCTCTTGGTCTGTGACTTTCCTCAGGATCCTAGAGTGCGGACCCTACCCTGATGCGGGCCAAGTCTGAGCCCAACAGGAATGGGCGCTGAGGCAGCTGAGAACTTGGTGTTCCCCTCCTCCTGCACACCCACCCTCTGTCCCCAGGGTTCTGGAAAACTTCTTCCTTAGACTTGGCTGCTGAGGCTGTGGGGGTGGAGTGGAGGTGATGGGCATTTGGTCTGGTGAAACTTGTGGGGTGATTGGATCTGGGTTAGATGCAGGGAGGGACTTCCAGAACCCTGGGGACAGAGAGTGGGTGTGCAGGAGGAGGGGAACTCCAAGTTCTCAGCTGCCTCAGCGCCCATTCCTGATGAGCTCAGACTTGGCCTACATCAGGGTAGGGTCCGCACTCTAGGATCCTGAGGAAAGTCACAGACCAAGAGAATAGGAGAGACAGAGCTGGAAACCTCCTCAGAGGACGCGTGGAGCTCTGGCATCTGCCCTGCGGCCTCCTGAAGAAACTATAAGGAAGTCCCTCCCCGCATCTAACCCAGATCCCTCTGACCGCCACCCCCTTGCTAAATCTGCACTGCCTCAGAGATGCTTCAGCAGCAAAGTGAGAGACTCCTCAGGTGTGGTAGGATCCGCCATCCCTGCCCCGCACCCCCGCCACCACCCCTGCTCAGTGAAGGAATCTGAGGTTCAGGGAGAGATGACAACTTGGCCAAGGAAACAGAACAGAGCCGGGCAGACCCAAAACTCCAGGCTCCTGGCAGGAGGCTCCTTCTCTAGCCTCACACAGAAAACGCCTGGCTCCCTTCTACAAACATACTTCCTTATCTGGCCTCAAAGCCAGCGTCATAGGGAACGTTCATTCTTTGTGCAATTGGTTATTGTGGGTCAAAAGGGTAGTGAAAGGCGGGAGCAGCTGAGGATGAAACACTCATTTCAGGGTGCTGGGATCAGAGAGCATGGCAAGGCCTGCCCTCTAATCCCTACCCTGGTCCCAGTCTCCTTCCTTTACAGCATAGGGCTAGACCCGGGCAGCAGAGTCCTTGGTCCCCACCTCAAAGAGGGCAACACCACCCACCCACCCACACACACACCCACACACACACACACACACACACACATGCACACACACATACACACACATGCACAAGCAAGGATCACAAGAATTATGCAAATAGTTTTGCTTAAGGGCAATTCCCCACAGCCCCCACAATGGCCCAAGCAGGGGTGTAGGAGGGAGGGGTCGAGGGAAGAAGGCTGAACAAAAAGGCTTTATCAGGCAGCCACAGGCGAACCTGGCAGGCAGGATCCAGGGAAAGGGCCTGGCAGCATCCCAGCCCCCGCCTTCCCCAGCCACAGGCCCACAAAGGCCAAAGGCCTCAAGATCAGCCCCCATGCTGGCTCAGAGATCTGGTTCCCCCCAGAAAAGACTTGTCACACTTGCTGGAACTCTCCTCCTTGCCCCTCCTGCTGGTCTGGCTGGCTCACCTGCCCAGGAGCCCCTGTAGTGCCCATTGCTCAGCTCCCAACCCTGGCACCCAAGGCCCCCTAGGCCAGTCCAGCTCTATCACTCTAAGGGCACAGGGATTAGGCCTCCCCCAGGATCAATTTCCCATCCCTACCACAGCACGGAGCTCAGAATGAACTCCAGAGGTCCCTGCAGCTCAAATATTCTGTGCTCGCCCGTCCCCAAGCCCCAAACCCTCTGCGTCTCCAACCTTTACCCAGGCTGTTGGCCTCCTGAATACATTCCCTCCAAATCAGCTGAGCCCACGCTTTGCCTCCCCCAGAAGGCTTCCCCGAATGTCCACACTCTCCCTCCTCCCACTCTCCCTTGCCTCGGCTCTGGGTTCCAGTTCCACCTGCTCTTCTCCACTGTAAGTTTCTAGGAGAAGGGACTCCCTTCCCTTCCCCAACTTTCTCTTCCCTCAGCACAGGTTGTACACACAGCTGGGGCTCAACCCAGGTCTGGGATCCAGATTTGGTAGCCAGAGCTTAACAAATGTTTTAGGAATAAATAAAATGAAGTGGGGAGATTGGCCCACCCCTAGCCTGACCAAAGGGAGTCCCTCATCTTCCATGCCCCCTCAACAGCCATCTGAGGTGGAGCCGGAAGGCCTGCTGCCTTGGCCCTAGAGCTCTCTCCCAGCAGGCAGAAGAGCTGCGAGCTCCAGACGCTGAAGCTGGAACTGCTGCCCACACCCTCCCTGCCAAGAGAGGCTGTGCAGAGCTGAGGCTCCTCCCTCCCAGGCCAGCCGTCCAGCTTCCCCTCCTTCTCCCCCACGTTCTCTCCATAAACACCAGCTGCTCTGGGGCAGGGAAAGTTCTCCCAGGAAGGACAACGGTGGGCCTACCGCTGGTGCCCCAGGGTGTCAGGGTGGGCGGAGAGGAGACTGGGTGCCACTAGACCACAGCCGGACCCTCACAGTCCAGCCAGAAAGCTGGGGCTCTAGCCAACCAAGTCCACAACTTCCCACATCAACACTCATTTATCTTCCCAGCACTCCCTAGGACAGGTAGGTGAGACTCCCCATTCCACAATGAGGAATGCAAGGCCCAGAGAAAGCAGGAGGCTTGCTCAGGTTCTCCTGCTTTGAATTTGCAGAGCCAAGACTTGAACTCCTTCCTCCTCCTCCTGGAGGTGCCCAGGACTAGATTTGGGGAAGGAATGGAAAGGGAGAGTCACTTTGATGCACAGGCTGGGAATAACCCAGGTGAGGAAGATGTGTTACATTCCTTCTAAGTGAACCTCGAAAATCCTGAACAAATGAAACCAGGACCCCAGAGGGATCACCATCTCCTGCCACAACCAGACCTTTGGGAAGTATTCCTGCAGGAAGGCCTTCCTTCGGTCTAACATCAGTCCTGCATGTTTTCATACCAGCTCAGTTTGGTGCTCAGTGGAGGACAGCTCCATTCATCAAGAAAGAACCAGGGAGATGCAGGCACCGAGTCTAATTCACTTTGAGTCCCCCACACCCAGCACATGGCCAGGCACCAAGTAGTTGCTCAGGAAAGCTGTTATTAGAGAGTGGCTGCTCTGATAGGCTGTGCATCCTTGGGCAAGTCCCTTCCACCCCTGGAACCTCAATTTTCTGTAAATCCCATGAGGCGGGTGCAGCAGGTGGGCTAAAGGAAGCCTTCCATTCCAACGACCAGGCCCTCTACTCTGGGCAGAGCCAATCTATCCCTCTCCAATATTTGAATTGATACAACCCTCCACCCACGGCCCCATCAGCAGAGAACCTTTCCGCTTGTTCTCACTGAGTCCCCAAGACACGCAGAGGCAGGGATGATCAGCACACCAGGCCCTCTACTCTGGGCAGAGCCAATCTGTCCCTCTCCAATATTTGTATTGATACAACCCTCCACCCACGGCCCCATCAGCAGGGAACCTTTCCGCTTGTTCTCACTGAGTCCCCAAGACACGCAGAGGCAGGGATGATCAGCACACCAGGCCCTCTACTCTGGGCAGAGCCAATCTGTCCCTCTCCAATATTTGAATTGATACAACCCTCCACCCACGGCCCCATCAGCAGAGAACCTTTCCGCTTGTTCTCACTGAGTCCCCAAGACACGCAGAGGCAGGGATGATCAGCACACCAGGCTGCACACAAGACGTACGCACCCGAAAGGCGGAGCTGCTAGTCCCCACCCCACAGATGACAACCGTCCAGGACTGCTTGCTTCCAGAACCTTTCCAAGCGTTTAAGCAAGGAAAGATCCCCCAGCCCAAAAGTCAAAACTCCAGGTCCAGGACCGAGCGTGACTAGAGGACGGGCACAGCCAGGGAACACCGAGTCCTCCAGGATGTGGAGGCGTCAGGCTGCACTGCTGTCCAGTGAAGAGGCAGGACCCAAATCCCCTAAAGAATAATATTTAGAGAGGCTCCGGGGACCTGGCAGCCAGAGAGAAAAAAAGGCGGGGGACCCTGACTGATCCAGCCTGGGCCCCAGTTCCCACACCTAAGCACCACCACACCAGACTCAGACAGCTGGGCCCCACAGCTGGAAGAGTCAGCTAGAGGGGAAGCCCTTGCCTGGCCCACAGACACAGCTGGTGCTGGTGAGAGCAGGCGCAGGCAGCAGGGCAGCCTTGGCGCAGCTGGGATCTTGCCCCACGTGCCGGGGTCAGATGGCCTGAAGCCCCTCTGCCTAGTACGCAGCTTTGCTTGCCAGGTCATGCCCTATCCCAGTCTAGGAGATGGGCACTGAGTCAAGTCCAGGGAATAGAAGGAAAGGACTTGAGCATTCAGGGTCCCCCACCTGGCACAGCCTTGCCTTCAGGCCAGCCTCCATCTCCTTCCCCACCAGAGAGGCAGAAGCAGCATTCTCTTCCTCATGTGGCCAGCACTTTAAAGTTTACAAAGGTTGGTTGTAGACATCCACTTCTTTGGTGCTCTCAACAGCTCTGCCAGAGAGATGCGTTAGACTCACTACAGAAGGGGACTCTGAGACCCAGAGGGAGTGAGGCCACTTGTCTGAGTCCTCGCAGTGAGCCGGTGGTAGGGAGGAGAAGGGGCTCACCAGGCTGCCTCGCTGACCCATCGGTCAGTCCCTAGATCAGCCCAGCACTTCCTCTGAGGCCCCATCTGGCCCCATCCAGGCACCCTGGGTATACAGCCTGCCCTCTCAGGTGAGTGCAGCCCTCATCTCTTCATCTCCTTTGCCTCTAGTGACAAAACACAGGCTTTGGTTTCCTGGAGCAGATGCCCAAGTAGCTTGGGCCTCAGTTTACTCACAGACTTGGCAATACGAGGGCAACCCAGACCTTCTGCCCCTACACTCCACCTGTCATTCACTCTTTCCTAGATCCTTGCAGGAGACTCTGTACCGGTTTTCCGGCCTCCGGTCTCACCTCCACGTGACGCATCCATCCTCAGTCCCCTGCTCCCAATTACCCTACGACGTTTTGTGGTCGAGTCTCTCAGTGTTTTCCCCACCCACTGCCTCCTTCAAGGTCCAGTCCAAATGTCATCAGATCCAAGAAGCCTCCCTCAGTTCTCTGCCCTGAGAGGCAGCTGCTCCCTCCCTGAGCTCTGCACACTCCTGGTCCCCTTGCAGGACCGTCTGTTGGCATTTCTGTCTCCACCATCGCCTATAAGCTCCTCCCAACTCTGTGTCTCCAGGCGCCAGCCAAGGACTGGCATAAACAAGCCCTTGGGAATGAAAAAAACAATTCCGTTTAAACATTTATTATATAAAAGGAAACAGAAAAGGCAAGAAACCAAACAGCACAGGCCATGGCTCATTGTGCATTGGTGAATAGACTAAAAAAGAAACCAGGCGGGCAGGCTGTATATCCAGGGTGCCTGGATGGGGCCAGATGGAGCCTCAGAGGAAGTGCTGGGCTGATCTAGGGACTGACAAGATGGGTCAGCGAGGCAGCCTGATAAGCCCCTTCTCCTCCCTACCACCCGCTCACTGCAAGGACTCAGACAAGTGGCCTCACTCCCTCTGGGTCTCAGAGTCCCCTTCTGTAGTGAGTCTAACGCATCTCTCTGGCAGAGCTGTTGAGAGCACCAAAGAAGTGGATGTCTACACCAACTTTTGTAAACTTTAAAGTGCTGGCCACATGAGTCTTCTTTTCCTCTGCCCACAAACCAGACTTTTATTCAACCCAATCCTTTCCTAGAGCACCCCCCATCCTCTCTTTGGGTTCCCTAAACACCACCCACCCGAAGCCTTTCCTTCAGGAAACTTGGTTTGATCCCAAGTCCATGTGCATATCTTCCCTCTCTCCTCCACACACAGACCCTTAGAGCACCACAGCAGAAAGCGCAGATTCCCTCTGCCCCCTCCTGCCCTCTCTGGGCCTCATTTTAGAGACTTTACACAGCTAGGTGGTGGAGGAAACTATGTCCAGCTGGGACCCACGCTCACACACGCGCACACACACACACACACACACACAGTCAGTAAGCTGGGGGAGGAAGTTGGCTGAGTGAGGAGCTGAATTCCTTCACCTGGAACCTGGCACATGCATGGGGGAGGGAGGGGTGGAATTTCTCCATCAACCTCCCCAAGTGGTTTAGGGTCCATTGTGGGTAGAAGCAGCTTTCTGTGGAAAGACCTTGCGAAGTGTGCAGAGGCAGACAGACCTGAGTTCAGATCCTGGGCCCACCATGTATTGTGTGAAGTTGGGGGATCATGGCACCTCCCGGGCCTCAGTTTCCCCATCTGCTCAGTGGGGGCCTCCTAGGTGAGGGTTAAACCCCAGAGGAAGCATGCTGGCTCCTAATTGTACTTCCATCTCCCATCTGCTCCTGAAGTCTTCACCAGGGGAGACGGTCTCCACTGGCAATAGGAATCAGGATGGTTCCCAGACGGCTAGAGGCTGGAGAAAGGGAATTCATTTCCCCTTGATGCCTGCCGCTTCCTCCCAAAGAGGCCCCTATAGGAAGCAGCGGGGCTGCTGGGCGCGGAGGCTGCTTAGACATCTGGGGGCCCAGAACAGGTGAGGGGGATGGATAGGGACTGTCCCTTTTCCCCACGTCGACACCAGATCCCAGTTTGCCGTTTCCTCTAAAAGAACTCGATAGCCCATTAGCCAAGGCTACACCCCCGGGGGGCTTCAGAGAGCTCCCATCCTACCAACAGACTCAACTTCAGTCTCCTTTCTCACGCACCGCGAGCAGAAAGGGGAAGCTGAGCCCGCTGGAGGGGAGAGGAGGGGGTCGAA
Organism: Alouatta palliata; assembly: GCA_004027835.1. NCBI lineage: Eukaryota > Metazoa > Chordata > Mammalia > Primates > Atelidae > Alouatta > Alouatta palliata. Next base: position 27,810 of record PVKV010010978.1, read on the forward strand.
CCAGTCCAGGGGCACAGGACCTGGAGTGAGCGTGGGGAGAGATGGTCGCCTACCTGGCGTGGACGCCCCGGGGTCCGCGAGCAGGACCGGGGGCGGCTGCAGTAGAAGCAGGAACAGCGAGAACCGGAGCAACAGACTCCCTGCAAAGGAGAGAGACGAGGGGCTGAGCCTGGCATTCAAGGCTCCGCCAGGAGGCCAAGAAAATTCCTGGGCGCGCGGGGAGCGGGGGTCGCACTCACGGCTCATGGCGCGGCTGCTGGGGTGTGGGACGCAGACTGCAGGCTCCGGTGCGTGCGCCTCGCACACTGCCCGGAGCTCCGGCCCATCCCTCCCAACTCTTCCCCCGGCTCCACCCCCGCCCCTCCCTCCAGCTGTCACCTCGGCCGCCCGCTTACTTCCTCTGCCCAGCCCTGGCCAAGGCATTTTATTAATTAGTGTATGATCGTCACTAAGGCGGCTTTTCACCCGAGATCCTTGAAGCACTTGAGTTTCTAATGCCTGGTGGCACTACATATAGACAGGAAACTGAGGCTCAGAGTCATGCTCAATGTTGAGGTCACCCAGGGCCTGGGGACAGAACTGAGGATGGAAACTGCTGGTCTGAACCACACACCCTGCCCCGGAGAGAAGAAAGGGGGCTAGAAGCCGGGCAGTCCAGCCTGGTGTGCACGTGGTTTCCTAGACAAGAAACTCACTAGTCCTCAGACAGAGCAAACGGAAGGACTTACTTCCCCCATGGGCTGGTCTCGGCCCTCTGAAGGCACATTTCTCGCCATAAATGAAGATATCGGGCTCCAAAGTCCAAGAGAGCCTAGTTTAAATCCAGACTCCACAGCTTACTGGCTGTGTCACAAGGTACTTATCTTTTCTAGCCCTCAGTGTTCTCATCTATAAAATCGGCTCAATAGCAAAAACCATCCCAGAGGGTGGTTGTAAGACTCAATTAGGTAATACACACAAATCTCCTGGTGCAGGGCCCAGCATGTAGTAGGTGCTCAGTTATCAGGAGGCATTTTTTCAAAGATCTCTGAGCTCAGATTCCAGAGCTTGCCAGGGTCCATGCTCTAGCTGGACTCACATCCACCACTGAATTTACAGAATCCCAGCATCCTGCTCCCCTTTCCTCCAGCTCAGGAAACACCTAGGAGGAAGGGATAGGCCCAAAGTCACCCACAGTCTCTTGGTCCTGGCACCTGCAAGTCCTTTCCCTCAGTTTCTCCAGCACACCCAGCCATCCTGTGGGCCCCACAGTGGGGAAGGCCGGCTGGAGGGCTCAGAGTTTCTTGTGCTGGCTGCTTGGCATCACTGGGTGCAGGGTAGAAATTACGCCAGGTGGGAGAGGTGAGACCTGCTGGGAAGCCCCTCCCCATTCTCATCCAAGCTGTTCCCATGCTCCCCTGGGACAAAAGCCAGCTGCCCTAGGGAGACAGAGCAAGCCAGGGCAAACCTCGAGAAGGAGTGGGGCAGGCAGAGGGTGTGGGGCTCTCAGGGCGCCCAGACCAGCTTCAGCCTTCCTTACCTCCCCAGATCAAGGACCCCCTGGCATTCACAGGGCAAGGAGATGGGATTATCAACAAAAGGGTTGGTGACAGGGTGGAGGTGTGGGGTTCAGTTGTCCAAAGAAAGGGGGATTTTCTGGTAGGAAGAAAGGAGAGATGGGCTTAAATGAAGTTCCATCTTCCACTCCCAGGCCTCCCTCCCTTTGGGCCCTGAGCCCATCAAGTCACCACACCTGTGCCTCCTGCTGACTTCCAAGCCACCCATCTGCACTCAAAACAAGAAACACTTGTGTGGCCTTGGCATTGATGAGAAGAGCCTTCCCGCCTCAGAATCAGAAGTGAGTCCAAGTCACTTCTTCCATGTTGTGACCTTAGACAAGCCTCTAGGCCTCACTGGGCTTCTGTTTCCCCACTTGAACAACAGAATGAGCAGATCAGATGGCCTCTGAGGACTGGTCCAGTTCCAGCATGGAGCAATTGAGCCCTCACTGTGGCCAGGCTCTGTGACCAGCACTGCAGATGTCAACACAGCTGAGATGCAGGAGAGGATGGAGTCTGAGAGAGCAGGCAGGGTGCCGGGGCAGCCCTCCAGGAATGGGGCTGGATCAAGAGCGTGGAGTGGGGAGAAGTTAGATGACAGGAATGGTGGCAGAAGTGCCAGGGCTTGGTGACCAATTAGCACTAGAGCTTAGGGGAAGAAAGGTACTGAGGACACCTAGCTTTCTGGCTCAATGCTGATGGTAATATCCAGGGAAGGGGAGCTGGCATGGGTAGGTGGAATTTGAATTTGGGCTTCTTGTGTTTGATCCACCTCAGGGGATGAGGAAGATCAAACCTTCCCTGCCTTCTCCCAGCTTGGCCCACGGGCCAGCACCCCCAACAGTCCCAGCATGCAGCTGGATACACAGGGGAGAGGTCTAGGGTAGCCCTTGGCCCAGCCCTGGGAAAAAGACCACAGTACAGGGCCACTTTTGCCAGCTCCTTACTGCAAAGCCTATAGTCTAAGTGTCTAGGACTGGTGTCACCATCCTAGTCCTCAGTATGGTGAGCTTCCACTCATAAGGCAAGTCCACTCCCTGTGTCCCCTGGGAGACTACTTCTAACACACCTCCTCCTCCCCTTTCTCTCCTCTAGGAAGCCCCTGTGCCTTCCCTGGCCACAACAGTGCCACTCCTGACCACATGGTCCCTCTGCTCCCCGCCCCCCCTTATGAGGCTATGAGAGTCTTGGTCACTCTTGTAGCCCCAAGGCCAAGCATAGGATCTGGCAGATAAAAGACATCCAGGGAATGTTGGTTGCTTGAACAAAGAAATGAATGGGTACCTGCAGGAGCTGTGAATGCATTAAAAAAACAGACCAGGTCCAGGGCCAGCCTCATTGAAGTGACTGCCAACCCACCCATATTCTGTGACGACCACCAAAAGTATCACTGGCTGCCTCAGTTTCTCTGACTTCAGCTTGTCCCATGGGCCAGCCCCCACCACTGTCCCACAGGTCTAGCTCCACCCCAGGCCCTGAGCCCTTCCCAGCTAAGGCAGCAAGGATCTCCTTCCCTATACCCCACTGGTGACAAGCAGTAGGATTTCTCTCTGCATAGCCCCCTCCCCATTGTCCACATCAATCACGTGCCCTCCTGCTCACCCTAGCTAGAGCCTGAATTGTAATGCTTCTGGAGAGGTCTCACTCCTGCTGGGCCCCACCCACTATTTGGAAAACCAGAGCTGACTCTTACCTGAATCACTCATGGACCCAGCCCCACCCGGCCCCACCTCTGCAGGCAGCTTCACAGTCAGGCAGGAAGGCTCTGGACTCAGGATTATCTCTTCAAATCCCAGTCCCCGTCCCCACCCAACCTCTCAGTGTGACCTTAAGCAGTGAACTGCCCCTTGTGGGCCTCAGTTTCCCCACCTGTAAAAACGGGGTTAATGATGCCACTCTTGAAAGAGTTGTGAGGATGAGGTAAGCTGGTCCCCGTGAGCGTCCCCAGCATTCAGTAGGAGCTCTCGCCCTCCCTTCTACTCCCTACCTGAGCAAGAAGATTCCATGAAAAACTCCCTTCCCCCTCCTCTTTACCTACTCAGAACCAGGCTAAGGTTGACCGTTAGAGGTAATAATAACAATAATATTTCTTGAATATCTGCTATGTGCAGGACAGAGTGCTGTGTGTTCTCTTTTTTTTTTTGAGGCGGAGTTTCGCTCTTGTTACCCAGGCTGGAGTGCAATGGCGCGATCTCGGCTCACCGCAACCTCCTCCTCCTGGGTTCAAGCAATTCTCCTGCCTCAGCCTCCCGAGTAGATGGGACTACAGGCACGTGCCACCATGCCCAGCTAATTTTTGTATTTTTAGTAGAAACGGGGTTTCACCATGTTGACCAGGATGGTCTCGATCTCTTGACCTTGTGATCCACCCGCCTCGGCCTCCCAAAGTGCTGGGATTACAGGCGTGAGCCACCGCGCCCGGCCTTAGGACAGAGTGCTGTGTGTTCTAAATGCACAGTTACATGTGATTCTTCTCAACAACCCTATGAAGTCAGTACTATCCCTTCCATTTACAGAGAAAGAGACTGAGGCCCAGTGCTGAAGCAGTTTGTCCGAGGGAAGAGTCAGGTTTCAAGGCCCAATCCCTTTGTTCTGGAATACCAGGTACATGTACCCAAGCCCCCACCTAAGTAACCAGTGTTTGGAGTTAAAAGGAAGTGGAAATGCTTTCTTAGGGTGGTTAGCTGGCTTGTGGGCAAGGTGGGGGATCCAATTTAAGCAACGTAGTTCAGCTGAGAAGCTGAGAATTGAGAGTTGCAAGCAAATGTTTTGGTTTTGTTTTTGTTGTTCAGTTTTTGAGTCAGGGCCTCATGCTGTTGCCCAGGCTGGAGGGCAGTGCTGCGATCTTGGCTCACTTCAGCCTTGATCTCCTGGCTCAGGCGATCCTCCTACCTCAGCCTCCTGAGTAGCTGGAATGACAGGTGCACATCACTATGCCCAGCTAATTTTGTTTTATTTGTTTTTCGTAGAGGCGGGGGTCTCACTATGTTGCCCAGGCTGGTCTTGAACTCCTGGGCTCAAGTGATCCTCCCACATTGGCCTACCAAAGTGCTGGGATTACAGGCATGAGCTACCACATCCAGCCCACCAAATGTGTTTACACCCCTTTCTCACTGAAACCCTCACAGTAGCTGGAAGAAGAAGGCATCATGATCCCCATTTTGCAAAAGAGGAAAATGAGGCTCAAAGATTTCCCTAGATTATGCAGAGAGGGCGGTTAAAACTCCGCCCACCCTTCTTAATAGGCCCAGCCCTGGGAGATTTCCACTTTACATTTCTTTCACCAGAAGCATGTCATTAAGAAGGGTGGGCGGAGTTTTAATCACTTCTGGAGCGCTTACCATGGCGGACATCATGCTAAATCACCTTTATCACTCCTAACCGCCCCATGAGGTAGATTTTCCTCTGTCCCCATTTTTGTAAAGAGGAAAATAACTGACTTGCTATAGCCTATGCCACAGGCTATATACAGGTGGCAGAGCTGGGATTTGAGCCCTGGCCTTTGTGATTTCGGTATTTACAAGCGTAACTCCCTATTACACCCATCGCTGGTTCTCTTGGATGCCAAACCCTGAATACTTAAACAAACACCCAAATCCTGCTGGGGATAGGCCAAGACAATAAACAAGCAGGAGACTGTAAGTGGAGAGTCCCCAAGTTCATCTGGGGAGTTTCCACTGCAGGATCCCCTGTCCCGCAGACCTCTGCACTAGGCAGCCAGCACCATCTGACTGGCATAGGATGGCGGAGTGTTCATGCCACGTCATCCTCCCCAGCTGGCCCCCACCATCAGTATAATCTGCAGAGCATCAGACATCAGCTCCTGGGATCAGGGGACCCAGTCATCTGTGACGGACAAACCAGGGGAAAGAACCATTGTCTGGCTAAGGAACACTGCTCAGGAAGTTGCTGGGGCTAAAATATCAGTCCTCTCACCCTCTTCCTTCTCCACCATAGCTGAAGAAAGAGGATGTGTTTCCACAACCCTCCCTTGGCATGTGGAACACTCTCCTAATTCTGCTTAGAACCTTCAATAGCTCCCATCATCCAGACCTCAGCCTGGTCTTCAGGCTCTGGCATTTGCTAAGCAGCAGGATATCATAGAAGGAGCCCTGGAATGGGGACCCAGTCGATCTGGTTTCTCGTAACATGACTCCCTGAAATTACCGTGTGACCTTGGGCAAGTAACTCTTCCTCTTGGACCTCATTTCCCTACCTGTTAACTAAGCCGGGTGAACTAGGCGTGCTGAGGATGAGGAGCAGGAGGCTGGGTGTAAGGCAGAGGTAGATTCGGAGCCCAGCTTTAATTCTAGCTGTGTGAACTGGAACACGTCATTTGTCATCTCTGAGCCTTAGTTTCCTCATCTGAAAATGAGGAAAATAATAGTATTTGTTTCCTGAGACCATTGAATTGGGGATAAAATCACTTAGCTCAATTCCTAGTACTCAGGAGGCACTCAAAAATAATGATGACTGGTAGAATTATTATAATTAATAAGTATAAAATTACTCCAATTCTGTCATTGTGGTCCCAGATGCAAGTAAAAAAAGAGTTGGACTAGACACCTAGAAAGAACTTAAGAGAGAATAATGGCCAGGTGTGGTGGCTTATGTCTGTAATCCCAGCACTTTCGGAGGCCAAGGTGGGAGGATTGCTTGAGCTCAGGAGTTCAAGACCAACCTGGGCAACTTAGCAAGACCCCCATCTCTCTAAAAACAGCAACAAAAGAGAGAGAGAGAGAATGGTTGCAGGTAAGTGCTAGCTTAGTGTGTCCGGAATGCATGTGGTTACATATATCAAAAACCCCAAATATGGAGGCTTAAGCCCAAAAAAGGAGGGAGGATTCTTTCTCTCAGATGACAAGCCCAGAGGGAAGCAGCCCAACGCTGTGGTGGCTTCTCAGCATCTCAGCAGTGCCATCAGGAGTCCAGATCTTTCTGCTCCATCATCCTCACAATAGTTTGTGTCCTCGCACTAAGCACTTCATGCCCATGTTCCAAACAGGAAAAAGTTAGAAAGGGAAGAGGAAGCCCCAGGAGGTTTCCACTCTACATTTCTTTCACCAGAATCGTGTCATGTGGCCTCACTTGGCTGCAAACCAGGTTGAGAAATTGAATTTTTTAGAATAGACAGGGAAGGGACAGTGAGTTGGAAATGTCTGCCAGACTCCAGAAAGAGCCTCTTTCTGGCATGGGCTGTGGTTTCTGATGCGTGGCTTCTCTGGAGAATCCAGGAATCCAGGTACCAACCAGTGCATGCTGCAGACACCAGAGGTGAGCACACTTCTCTTGCCCCGGGATAAGGTCTGGAATAGCAGGACCAGAGTGGGTCAGAGCCACGTGCTCCCCAGGAGAAGGCCCAATCCAGCCCCACTCAGGTGACAAAATCAGAGTCTCAGAGCCAGGCAGGGACTTGCCCAAACACGCCAGGTATCTTTCCTCGCTGTGTTAGGGCCTCTTGTAAAGTAACCAACCTTGGAACAAGTCACATAAGAAACAGTGCGACCCCCGCATGTTCTCACCATAGGCGGGTGTTGAACAATGAGAACACACGGACACAGGGAGGGGAGCATCACATACTGGGGTCTGTTGGGGGTGCTAGGGGAGGGACAGTGGGGGGTGGGAGATTGGGGAGGGATAACATGGGAAGAAATGCCAGATATCAGTGACGGGGTGATGGAGGCAGCAAACCACCTTGGCATGTATGTACCTATGCAACAATCCTGCATGATCTGCACATGTACCCCAGAACCTAAAGTACAATTAAAAAAAAAAAAAAAAACAGTGTGACCCAACACAAGGACACCTTATCCTTAGAAAAGCTGCACCCAATGAACTGAAAATTTAGGTGACAAGAGTTCACACTTCCAAAAATTCCTTCTGTTCTCAGGTAAGAACTGTAAAAGTCCATTTTCTCCAGCCTCTCAAACAGAACTGGACTGACTCATTACTTGCATGGAATGTGTGTTCCTGCTTTAACACTTCATTAATAACTTACCGTCATTCAGCCATATACAATGTAGAGAAACATTTTTGCTTACGTTATCGTCCCCTTTGATCCACACAACAATCTTTTGATGTAGATGTTCTGTGTTTGTTTGGTTTTGGTTTTTGAGGCAGGGTCTCGCTCTGTTGCCCAGGCTGGAGTGCAGTGGCACGATCATGGTTCACTGCAGCCTAGACCTCCCGGGCTCAAGCGATACTCCCACCTCAGCCACCTAAGTAGCTGGGACTACAGGCACTCACCACCATGCCTGGTTAACTTTTGTTTTGTTGTTGTTGTTTGCTTGTTTTTTATTTGTTTGTTTTTGTAGAGACAGGGTTTCACCATGTTGCCCAAGCTGATCTTGAATTCCTGAGCTCCAGCGATCTGCCTGCCCTGGCCCCCACAAGATGCTGGAATTATAGGTGTGAGTCACTGTGCCTGGACCACATAGGTGTTTTTAACCCCTAAATAAGTGAAGATCATTTCTATTACAAGCAACAGACACAATTCCAACTAATTTTTCTGAAGAAAGGGAGCTACTTTCTCTCAAGCTGAAAATCCAAGGACAAGCAAGGCTGTATCCAGAAATCATACTGGATTCTCTCTCTCTCCTACCAACCCCTGCCCCTCTCTCTCCACCCCCCTCTCTTCTTCTCCCTCTCATCTCCTTCTCCTTTTCCTCTCTCTTTTCCTCTTGTTGGCTTCATCCTCAGGCAGGTGCTTCCCAAGTGACGTTACAGAGGTCTCAGGCAGCTCCAGACTTACGCTGCTCTCATGCCGCAATCCCATATGAGAAGAAAGTGTCTCTTTCTTGGCCTTTTTCTTGGTACCAGGAGTTCCCAGGACACTTGTGATTGCCCCAGCTTAGCTCACGCACCACCTATCCCTGAACCAACCACTGTGACCAGGAAGACGGAATGTCCGGATGCTGATTGGCCAGTCCCAGACCACGTGCCCAGGTGACTGAGAGTGGGAGCAGGATGTTCCCCAATAGAAAACTGGGTGCAGTTGGCCTGGCGTGGTGGCTGACATTTGTAATCCCAGCACTTTGGGAGGCCGAAGTCGGTGGATCACGAGGTCAGGAATTCGAGACCAGCCTGACCAATATGGTGAAACCCCGTCTCTACTAAAAATACAAAACTTAGCTGTGCATGGTGGTATGCGCCTATAGTCCCAGCTGCTCGGGAGGCTAAGGCAGGAAAATCGCTTGAACCTGGGAGGCAGAGGTTGCAGTGAGCCCAGATCGCGCGACGGAACTCCAGTCTGTGCGACAGAGTGAGGCTCAGTCTCAATTAAAAAAAAAAAAAAGAAAAAGATAACTGGGTGCAGTCACCCAAAGAAGAGGGAAGGCGCGCAGGACAGGCAGGAACAACTGATGGCCACCAGCACTGCGTTTCTCCATTTGACAGACAAAGAAGCCAGGGCTCCAAGAGGGGAAGTGGCTTCTGCCTGGAGCCTCGGCGCTGGTAGGTTAGGAGTCTTACTGGTCTTAGGCCCTGGGCCTGGATGGAGACGAGAGGAAAGGCCATGCGGTGAGAGTGCTCTTGCATGTCCAGAGCCCCGCCTGCTTCAGACCTCCTCAAGACAGGGGGAGAGGAGATTGCAAGGATGCTAGAAGCCAAAACTGCTTCTTCTTCATACCTCTTGGCATTTGCTTGAGCAGGAAAAGACCTTCATGTTTATTGAGCAACCAAGGCATGCCAGATACTTCCGGTACTTCACACACATAATGTGTCCAATGATGTTCTTCAGAGGTGGGAACTGAGGCTAAGAGATGTAAAGTGACTTGTCCAAGTCACACAGTCTTGGAATGGTAGGGCTGGGACTCGGCCCAGGTCTGGGATGACTCCGAAGCCTGTGCGCCTTTCTCGAATGCTTTCTCAGTGGGGTGCTGTTGACAATGAGTGTAGGACTGTCCTGCACAGGGCGGAAATCTTAGCTGGCTAACAGCAAGCTTAGGCATGACAACCACCAAAAACTGCAACCCTTCCTGCACCCAACATATCCAACCTCCGCCCGCAGGAGGCTACTTCTGCCCCTGGAAGACAACCTCAACCACCCTCACCAACTCTGGTTCCTTTCTGTTGGCCCAGGGACATGCATAGAGAAAGCATTTGGCCGGGTGTATTGGCTCATGCTTGTAATCCCAACAATTTGGGAGACCAAGGCGGGAGGATCACTTGAGCCCAGGAGTTCAAGACCAGCCTGGCCAATGTGATGAAACCCTGTCTCTACTAAAAACACAAAAACCAGCCAGGTGTGGTGGTAGCATGTGCCTGTAGTCCCAGCTTAGGGAGGCCGAAGCAGGAGAATCGCTTGATCCTGGGAGGTGGAGGCTGCGGTGAACCAAGATCGTGCCACTGCCCTCCAGCCTGGGTGACAAAACGAGACTAAAAAGAAAGTATTTAATAAATGTTTGCTAAATGAATGAATGGAATACTCCAGAGTCAGTCAAAAAGAATTAGGTGTGAGTCTCAGCTGTACCATTTACTAGCTAGATGGCATTGAGCAAGTTACTTAACCCCCTGTGCCTCGGTTTTCTCGTCTATAAAATGGGGGCAATCCTAGCACCATCCTCACGGGGTTGTTAGGGGGGTCAAATGAGTGAATGCCTGTAAAAGGCTTAGGACTCCGCCTGGTGCTTAATAAGGATTCCATCAGTCTTTGTTACATGGACGAATGAATGGATGACTATTTATATGTCAGTAAACTATAAACTCTGACTACAGTTCACACACACTTTAGCTTTTGTTATCTTGTTTGATCCTCTCCGTCATCATAATGCAAGAAAGCATTAGGGTCATTTTACAGATGAGGAAACTGAGGCAAACAGTGACAAGGCGACTTGGTTCCAGTCTTCTGTTTGTTCTACTGCAGTTCCAACATTTCAGGCTCTGGCTTCTCTCTATGTGTGCTGTCCCCACAAATATACATATTTTAAGCCAAGAATGAACAAGTGAATGAAGGAGCTGATCCCAGCCCCTCAGAGCAGCTTGACAGGGAGAGCTATCCCAGCTTCACAGCTGTGAGGAGTCAGTCTGCCCTCTGTCCACCCCGGGGCTCTCTCGTGGGGCTGCCCAGCGGCTGTGTGGGGTAAGTGTGGTGTGTTGTGGTGGGTGTGGGCATGTGAGTCACCAAGGCATTGGGGAAGGAGGAGGCCCAGCCACCCAGCCAGGACCACAGGCCCACAAGAAAGAACTGAGTGGTGAGTAGGACGTGCAGCTGCCTGCCCACAGCCACCCACTCCTGAGGAGAGGAGCACTAGCTCTGTGAGCACCCCAGAAACCCCAAACCTGAGCCCCTCTCCCAGGACACCCTCAGGACAGAAACTGGGAGCCTCCTTGGGGCACCTGGCACCCACCACATAGGAGTGACCTCACTGCTCTGAGATCCCTTCAGTTCCACTGCACCCATCCTGCAAATACTCAGAACATGGCATCTGGCATCTTGGCCAAACCCCAGACAGGCCCCTGCCTGGAGTCCTCCACTCTCAAGGAGCTCCGAGATGATGGGGTGAGCCTCAGGAACAGAGAAGACAAAGGAGAGAGCAGTGCGCTGGGAACCTCCTTGCAGAGACTCACCTGCCCGGATTCTAGAAGGATCTCAATTCTGAAGTGCTGAAGGTCCACAGACCAGCCCCTGGCCTGTTGCCACCTCACTGGGTCCACGAGTTCCATGACTAGGCCTCCACCTGCAAAGCGTCTCTGGGCTGCTCACTCCCTTATCCTCACCTCTTCTCTGACAGACCATTCAGCCCACTTGTCTGCACCCCAGTCTCCTCTGACTCTCACCGTCAGTCCCCCAGCGCCCCCAGCCGCCCTAGCTCATCCACTCACCTCCCCTCCCATCCTTTGGTTGCTGCCACTCAAACCATCTATGGTTTTCTGTCACTTTCTTGTCTAAAGGGACACACTGACCTGGGTTTACATCACACTAGCTGTGTGACCCTGGCCTTGTTGCTTCAATTCCTTGGACCACAGTTCCCCCACTATAAAATGGAAGTATTTTGTGAACATTTAATACAACAATGGAAGCAAAAATACTTAGCACATATTAGGTGCTCAATAAATGAGACATTTTCTTTTCTTCAAAGGCTGCTACCTAAGAGTTGGGTTAAGAGACTGAAAAGGGAGATTTTCTGACCTTTATGTTCTCCTTTCATTCTCCGTGAAAAATTTTCTGGCCTGGTGCAGTGGCTCACATGTGTAATCCCAGCACTTTGGGAGGCCGAGGGCAGGCAGATTACCTGAGCTCAGGAGTTTAATATCAGCCTGGGCAAAAATGTGAGACACCGTCTCTACTGAAATACAAAAATAAAAATTAGCCAGGCATGGCGGCATGCGCCTGTAATCCCAGCTACTTGGGAGGCTGAGGAGGAGAATTGCTTGAAGCCAGGAGACAGAGGTTGCAGTGAGCCAAGATCACGCCACCGCACTCCAACCTCGGCGAGACTCATCTCCAAAAAAAAAAAAAATTCCAGGGATTCATCCAAACAGAACTTCTCTGCAGGAATGCAGATGCTGTGGGATATTGATTCTCCACTGGAACATGTTGTAGCCTGGGAGGCATTTAGGAATCACCTTTGGAGTGTGTCAAAGAGATATCTGCACACCTGGGTTCATTTCAGCATTATTTCCAATAGCCAAGATATGGAAGCAAACTAAGTGTCCATCAACAGATACACGGATAAAGAAAACGTGGTATGTAGATGCACTGGAATACTACAGTCTTTAAAAAGATGGCAACGTTCACAACATGCGTAGAACTGAAGAATATTATGCTATGTGAAATAAGCCAGGCACGGAAAGACAAGTACTGTGTGATCTCACTTATATGTAGAATCTTACAGTCACTCTCATGGAAGCCGAGAATAGCAAGGTGATTACCAGAGGCTGGGAGAGGGAGGTGGGGAAGAGGAGAGATGGGGAAAGGAGACATGTTGATGAATGGATGCAAAGTTTCAGTTAGGAAGAAGTTTTAGTGACCTATTACACTGCATTTAGTGACCTATTACACAGTTAATAATACTGTATTATATATTTCAAAATTGCTAAAAAAGATTTTTAACATCCCCACCACAAAAAAAAATTGTAAGACAGTGAGATGAAGGATTTGTTAATTAGCTTGATTGAATCTTTCCACAACAAATACACAGATTGAGACATCACATTAGCCAGGAGCAACAGCTCACACCTGTAAATTCCAGCACTTTGGGAGGTTTGAGACCAGCCTGGGCAACACAGTGAAACCCTGTCGCTTAAAAAAAATAAAAACAGCTCTTTCTCTTCCAGTTCTAGGTGCTTCGGGAGCCACGGCTTAGGTGCAGACATGGCCAAGTCCAAGAACCACACCAAAAACAAACAGTCCCGAAAATGGCACAGAAATTGTATTAAGAAACCCCAATCACAAAGATACAAATCTTTTAAGAGGGTGGACCCCAAGTTCCTGAGGAACATGCGCTTTGCCAAGAAGGGCCTAAAGAAGATGCAGGCCAGCAAAGCCAAGGCCATGAGTGCACGTGCTGAGGCTGTTGAGGCCCTTGTAAAGCCCAAGGAGGTTAAGCCCAAGATCCCAAAGGGTGTCAGCCACAAGCTCCATCGATGTGCCTACATTGCCCACCCCAAGCTTGGGAAAGCACGCTCGTGCTGGCGTTGCCAAGGGGCCCAGGCTCTGCTGGCCAGAGGCCAAGGCCAAGCATGAAACCAAGGCCCAGGCTGCAGCTCCAGCTTCAGTTCCTGCTCAGGCTCCCAAAGGTGCCCAGGCCCCTACAAAGGCTTCAGAGTAGAGATCTCGCTCTGCCAACGTGAGGACAGGACTGGTGCAACCCCCAGGGCTGCCATCTGCATGGGGCTGGGGTCCTCCCATGCTATTTGTACAAATAAACCCGAGGCAGGAAAAAAATAAATAAATAAAATGAAAAGAAAATTAGCCAGGCATGGTGGCATGTGCTTATAGTTCTACTCAGGAGGCTGAGATGGGAAGATTCTTGAGTCCAGGAGATTAAGGTTGCTGTGAGCTGTAGTCATGCCACTGCACTCCAGCATGGGCAACAGAGCAAGATCTTGTCTCAAAAAAAAAAGAAAAAATCACATTTGATATGGTTGGGCTGTGTCCCCACCCAAATCTCCCCTTGAATTGTAATAATGCCCACATATCAAGGGCAGGGCCAGGTGGAGATAATTGATTCATGGGGGTGGTTTCCCCCATACTGTTCTCATGGTAATCTCACAAGATCTGACGGTTTTATAAATGGGAGTTCTCCTGCACAAGCTTTCTTGCCTGCCACCATGTGCCTTTGCCTCCTTTGTCTTCCTCCATGATTGTGAGGCCTCCCCAGTCAGGTGGAACTGGGTGTCCATTAAGCCCCTTCCCTTTATAAATTACCCAGTCTTGAGTATGTCATCTTTCTTAGCAGCCTGAAAACAAACTAATAGACATTGTACCCCAGAAATATGCATGATTATTATTTGTCAATTAAAAATAAATTAATTTTAAAAATGAAAAAAGGAACAACCAAAAAAAGAACCGCCTTTGGGTATTTTTTCAAATTATACACACATACACATGAGCACACATACACATGCAATGAGATTCTGATATTCCTTTCTTCTCATGCCGTCATGAGCCCCCATTACCAATGAGAATGGAGAAAGCAAAAGAAAATGGAGAAACACTGAGATAAATCATTTATATGCCAAATCATCTCAGACTCACAGTCTGCTTAGATCTCGGCCACGGACACCTCCTCTCACCAGGTCTCCCCTTGCTCACACCACCTTCCTGAGGCAGAATTCCCCTGGATATGTCTCCCAGGAGTCTTTTAACTTTCTTATCCCAACCAACCCAATTCAACAACCTAATTCAACAACTCAATGCATCACATCCTAAATTCAACTCAAGCCAACCCAGTTCAATTTACTTCCACTCAACCCACCCAAATCAAATCTTACCCAAGTCAATGAAACTTAACTCCAGTCAACTCTACCCAGCCCATCCCAGCATATCCCAACTCAGTTTAACTCTATTAAATTCAGTTCAAGTCAAACCAACTCATCTCCACTCAACCAATCCCAAATCAAACTCCATTCATGCAGCTCAGCTCAACTAAATTTGACCCAGTCCTTCCTGATATGACACAACAACACAACTCTGCTCCTCTGTACACTACACAATCGATTCCCTTCTACATAATTTAACTCAACTAAAGTCATCCCGGCCCAGCTCAGTTCTCCCTTTGCATCTCCTCCTTCCTTCTAACAATAAATATCTTCCTCCCACCTCCCCACCAGATATCCTGTCATTCCCTAAATGACCCAGAGTAATGCCTATCCATAAATGACAGGATATCTGGTGGGGAGGTGGAACACAGAGTTAATGCCGGATCTAAAGATTGAAGGGGGCTGGGCACAATGACTCACGCCTGTAATCCTAGAACTTTGGGAGGCTGAGTCAGGCAGATCACCTGTGGTTGGGAGTTCGAGACCAGCCTGACCAACATGGAAAAACCCCATCTCTACTAAAAAATACAAAAATTAGCCAGGCGTGGTGGCACATGCCTGTAACCCCAGCTACTCAGGAGGCTGAGGCAGAAGAATCACTTGAATCCAGGAAGCGGAGGTTGTAGTGAGCTGAGATCATGTCATTGCACTCCAGCGTGGGCAACAAGAACAAAGCTCTACCTCAAAAAAAAAAAAAAAGAAAGAAAAAAAGAAAAAAAGAATGAGGGGGAGATGTTTCTTTGGACTTTGCTTCTCCTTGCTCTTCTCCCAATTCTAACCACATCCCCATACAGATTCATTATTATTCGTCCCTGACTTTGCCATTTACTGCTACCCTTTAATGAAGCCCCAAGGCCACGAAGCCTCAGGCCTGCGGAGGTTTTCGCCACTGCCCACACCACCCCCAGGAAGGTGAGGTCTGGAGGAGATTTAGATTGAGGGGCGGGGAGAATTCCAAAAGGAATTTGATGAGCAGAAGAAGGACAACCAGACTGAACACCTTGCAGGGAGATGCAGACTCTGAGTTGACCTCCAGGGAGCAGAAACTCTGTCCCTGACCTCTGTGCTCCATCCACCTGGTTCTGTCTTCCCTCTTTTTTTTTTTTTTTTTTTTTGAGATGGTGTCTCGCTCTGTCCCCCGGGCTCGAGTGTAATGGCACGATCTCAGCTCACTGCACCCTCTGCCTCTTGGGTTCAAGCAATTCTCTGCCTCAGCCTCCCACGTAGCTAGGATTACAGGTGCCTGCCACCGCTCCTAGCTAATTTTTGCATTTTTAGCAGAGACGGGATTTCGCCATCTTGGCCAGGCTGGTCTTGAACTCCTCACCTCGTGATCCATCTGCCTTGGCCTCCCAAAATGCTGGCATTACAGATGTAAGCCACCACACCCAGCCTGTCTTCCCTCTTTTTTATGGTGCAGTCCTCCTTTGCCTGCGTTTATTAGCTTTGCACGCTCTCTCTCCTGCTCCCTCATTATCTCTGCTCTGCCTGTGTGTGTCTTGGACTCTCCTCCTCTTTCAGTGTCTCTGTATTGCTGTCTTCCTCTCGTTGACTCTTCCCTCTCTGCCTCTGTTTCTGGCACAATCTGCTTCATGTTTTACGCTTTGGCTGGGAATTGTTCCTCCTGAACAGAGATGCCTCCGTCCCTTCATCCCCTCCACCCTTTCCCCACCAGGGGAGCCACAGGTCAGCCCTGGCTGCCTGAGAACCAGGAGTTACAGCTACTTCCCCAGTCAGGAAATTAGCATTAGACACAATAGAGCTGGAAGGAAACTGAGGCCAATCTTCTCATTTTAGGGATGGGGAAACAGAGATCCAGAGACTGGAAGAGGCTCACTCCCATACAGAGTTAGTGGAATCTGAATGAGGCCCTCCTGAGGCTGGAGAGCCCAGAGTCTGAACCCAGAGTAAGGAGATTTGAGCATCAGGCTGAGAGGTGGGTGGTAAAACAACAGTGTCTGTTGCCAGAAGCTGCCTATGAACAGAAGTACCCATCGCTATGCCATCATTGACTCGGAGCAGGGCCTCCCTGGCTCTCTTTTTCCTCCATCTCTGTCTCTGTCTCTGTGCCTTTCTCTCTACCTCTCTCATAGGAAAATGTATTCTCTGGAGGCTGGGGAGGAGGGGAGCCAAGAAGCATTCTGGGTGTCCCTTTGGTGAGAGTCATCCACCACCCACTGACCCCAGCCCTTTCACCTCTTCGGGTTGGGACCCCAGGTACCGTTCTGAGGGCACCAGGGGGAAGGCCTCACAGGCCCGGGGAGGAGGAAGCAGGGGTTTGGCCTCCCACCACAGAGTGGCTGCTTGTGAGGGACAGGGGCTGGGGTTTTAAGACTCAGCCACCCTAAATTCAACTCAAGCCAACTCAGTTCAATTTACTTCCACTCAGCCCACCCAAATCAAACCTTACCCAAGTCAGTCAAACTCAACTCCAATCAACTCAACCCAACAAACCTATCCCGACACAACCCAGCTCAGTTTAACTCTACCAGATTCAGTTCAAGCTCTAGTTCTAGACCGAACCTAGAATCCAGCCATCGCACGCTTGGCCACAGACCCCTCCGCCAGCCAGCAAGGCACAGCCTCCACGACTTTCCTCTCAGACAAGGCCAGGACTGCCTTCCTTCCTGCCCATCACCACGACGCCCCGCACCCCCCGCTGCCCCCCAACTCCAGACTCCAGAAGTAACCAGTGCTGGGGTGTGGCTGCTGGGCCAGAGGCAGGCTGGAGCAAGAAAAAGACCCCTCACCACTTCCACAGCACTCGGGGTGGCCCCTCCTGCCGCCCTGCTGTCTCCTCCCAAGCCTGTGACCTGCTGTACCTCTAACTGCAATCCCTCCCGCTAGAGCTGCCTCCTTCAGCAGCTCAGAGTTCCCAGCACCAGCCTGGGCCTTCCTCAGAACTCTAGGATATCTGAATATAGAAAAGGAGAAGAGAAGGCTGTGGTCTGTGTGGTGGGCAGAGGAGAAACCGGAGGGGGAGGGGTGGCTGCGGAACTAGGCTCTAGGTCCTGGCGACACCAGGACCCTTCCTGACCCAACCTCCAGTTCCCTCCCCAGCCCTTCTCTGAGCCCCAGCTTCCTGCCTTTCTGTAGGGGGTGCCTCAAGTCATTGAGCCCAAACCTCCATTCAACTGAGCAGGAGATTGAGGCCTACAGCACGAAGGAGTTTGCCCAAGAACACAGAACAGAGAAGGAGCTGGAATCCGGGGCTCCTGGCCCCCAGGCCAGGGTCCTTCCTCAGTTGGCTCTCAAGATGGAGTTTGTTTGGAGCCTGATTTCTGCCCTTTCTGTCCAAAAGGTCCAATTCAGGCAGCCCACGCCCAACTCGGGGAGCGTCGTCTTTCTCAGAACCCACGAACTCAGGCACTGGAGGGAATCCCAGCACCCTCACCCGAGAGGTCTTGGGAAGGCCCAGCCCTCCCTCCTTCCCTCTTCTTTCCCTCTTCCTCCTGCTTCTCTGTTGACCTCTGGCTGAAGTGGATCTTCCTTCCTCTTTCCCCAGCACCCCTCTCCCCACCCCCAGCAGCACTGGGGATAGACAGAGAGGAGGGATCTCAGCACAGCCCTGGACCTCAAGGCACGTGGGTGGCAGGCGTGCAAAGCAGGAGCTCATTTGCAGCTATCCCGTCAGGCAGTCTGCATTCTTGGACACAGGAAATTGAAATCTGCCTCCCCAGCCTCCCACTGGCCCTGCTGCTGCTCGGGGCCCACAGCACAGGACATTTTCTCTGCCTAGCAGGCCCTCAGAGGCAGGCAAGCAGTATTCACCCTCCCTGCCAGTATCAGTTTCCAGAGGCTGTGAGTGCAAGCTCCTCCAAGAGGCATGAGTCCTGCCTTGGCCCTTACTGGCTGTGTGACCTTGAGCAATTCACGTTGCCTCCCTAAATGGCCAAGCCCTCATCACCAACATGGAGGTAAGCGCATGCATGGGCTTTCAGGAGAAAAGAGTTAGCGTGGATGAGCACCTGGCACAGGGCCGGCATTTAAATGGTTAATATCATTATGCAGTAGAGAAACGCCCCTGTTCTGGCCATGGCTTTTCACCAGATTTGCATTACTTATTTTCAAATCCTTTCTGAGTCTAATCTGAATTTTAAGTTCTGTCCTATAGCGCAGAGTTCAAAGTTTAACTTAACCGCCAGTTCCTTAGAGCTTACTTTGGGCTGAGCACCTAGAACAGGGAAGAAGACAGAAGCTTCTGTGCCCGCAAGGTGCCCACGCTCTGATGGGGGTCATTGACCACTGATCGGGCAGTGACCACGGGATGAGTCCTGGGATAGAGGAGAAGAGGAGGCAGGTGAGGCACATGCAGGGCACCTAACTCAGTCCCCAGGGTCTTCCCAGAGAAAAAGTGTCCTTAGCAGAGAAGACAGCATGTGCAAAGGCCCAGAGACAGAGTTCCCCTTTTGAGGAACTGTGAGGAGTAGGTTGTAGCTCAGGTGGATAACAGCTAGTACACTTGACCCCTGAACAACACAGGGGTGGCCAGGCATGGTGGCTCATGCCTGTAATCCCAGCACTTTGGGAGGCCAAGGCAGGCAGATCACTTGAGGTGAGGAGTTCAAAAGCAGCTTGGCCAACATGGTGAAACCCCATGTCTACCAAAAATACAAAAATTAGCTGGCATTGTGGCAGGCTCCTGTAAACCCAGCTAGTCGGGGGCTGAGGCAGGAGAATCACTTGAACCCAGGAGGCAGAGGTTGCAGTGAGCTGAGATCGTGCCACTGCACCCCAGCCCAGCAACAGAATGAGACTCTGTCTCAAAAAAGTAAACTAGGAGAGTGACACATCCTGATTCCATGGGAAGCACAATGGAAGCTTTACTTTATGTTTGAAAGAAACTCCCCGGACTCTGCACTGTACATCTCTCCCTCTGGCTGATCTCAATCTGTTTCCTTTCCCTGTAATAAACCACAACCATGAGTATAATGGCTTTCAGTGAGTCTTGTGAGTCTTTCTAGCAAATTACAGAACCTGAGGGTGGTTTGGGGACCCTCTTGAACTTCCAGCTGGTGTCAGAAGTGAAGGTGGGCAGGCATGGTGGCTCACGCCTGTAATCCCAGCACTTCGGGAGGCTGAGGCCAGTGGATCACTTGAGGCCAGGAGTTCGAGACCAGGCCAGGCAATATAATGGGACTATGTCTCTTCAAACAATAAAAAATCAGCCTGGCATGGTAGTGCATGCCTGTAGTCCCAGGTCCAGCTACTCAGGAGGCTGAGGTGGAAGGATCACTTGAGCCCAGGAGGTCAAGACTGCAGTGAGCCATGATCACACCACAGCATTCAAGTCTGGGTGATAGAGTGAGACTCTGTTTCAAAAATAATACTAAACAAATAAATGAATAAATTTTAAAACATTAAATTTTTTTGGCCGGGCACAGGAGCATGCACCTGTAATCCCAGAACTTTGGGAGCCCAAGGTGGGGAGATCACTTGAGCTCGGGAGCTTGAGACCAGCTTGAACAACATAGTGAGACTTCATCTCTTGGGAAATAATACAAAAAAAAAAAAGAAAAAGAAAAAGAAAGGAAAAAAGTTTTTAAAATTTTTTAAAACTTAAAGAAATGAAGATGATCTTGTGTGGAGACTCTGCCCTGTAACCTTGGAGTTGGCCCGAACTTAGCACAATTTCTTTTTCTTTTTCTTTCTTTTTTTTTTTTTTTTTTTCCCGAGGCAGGGCCTCTCTCTGTCACCAGGCACCAGGCTCGAGTGCAGTGGTGTGATCTTGGCTCACTGCAACCTCTGCCTCCCAGATTCAAGCAATTCTCCTGCCTCAGCCCCCCGAGTAGCTGGGACTACAGGCGCACGCCACCACACCCAGCTAATTTTTGTATAGACGGGGTTTCACTATGTTGGCCAGGATGATCTCGATCTCTTGACCTCGCGATCCACGAGCCTCAGCCTCCCAAAGTGTTGGGATTACAGGCATGAGCCACCATGCCCAGCAGCACAATTTCTTACATGATATTTCAGTCAATCCTCACAGAAACCCTCTTAGGCACTGTTATCATTAACCCCATTTTGGAGATTGGGAAAACGAATCAAGGGACCTGACTGAGGTCACATATTTATCAAATGACAAAGGTGAAATTTAAAAGCAGGTGGCCAGGCAGTAGCATCTACTCCTGTAACCACTGTGCTATACTGCCCAACTAGAGGGGAAGGAGGGGGCCTGTGAGAGGCAGAGCTAGAGGGTTTGCAAGGGACTGTTCCCCCTCAGAGGGGTCTCCTGGCAAAAAGGCTAAATTTTTTCCTGGGAGCAATGGGGAGCCATTGATGGTTTTATGCAAGCAGGAAATAAGTATCCGTGCATTTTAACAAAGTCTCTCTGGATGTGGCCTGGGGAGTGGATTGCAGACAGGCCTGAGTGGGGAGAGACCAAATGCGAGGCTACTGCAACAGACCAGGTGAGGACAATGACGCAGCTGGACCTGAGTCGTGGGCTTCGGGATAGAGAGCGTGGGGCACATTCCCATATGAGCCTAAAAGGTAGACTTGACAGGACTTGGGGACAGACCAGATTTAGGGGAAAAGGGAGTGGGAAGAGTCAAGGGTAAAACCCAGGCTTCCAGATTAGACAGGGTATTAAGTCCCTTAGACGGGGAAAGACAGAAGGAAGGACAGATTTGAGGTGGGCCATACCACCACTGATGGTCCCCAATTCCCAAAGGAGTCAGTGCCCCAGAGCAAGGCAACCCCCACCCAGGCACAGGCTCCCTTGTCTGGACCAGCAGTTAACAGGAGAGCGTCGCTATCTCCCATCAGGGAAGCGGCACCCTCCCCTACCTGAGAGTGGCCACCAGGTGGCAGCATAGGCCGCCTTTTCCCAGGGCTGGCCTGGTGAGCTGGCCAGAAGAGTGAGAAGGGAGCATCTATCTCTGCTGGAGATGCAGCGTTGCCGCGAGACCACGGAAACTGGACCACACGCCTGTGGGGATGAGTTCCTACAGCTACGGAGTCAAAAAACCTGGATTCTAGATACACCAGGGACCCAGAGCAGACACCTGCCCCTCTCTGAAGCTCCAGGTTTTCCTTAAAGAGGGCCAATACCCTCTTTACAAAGAGGGCCAAAGCGGCCAGATGGAGTTTTAATTCTTTCTCTGCTTTCCATCCCAACAGCTATGACTTTTAAACACATTTTTAGAGGCAACTTCTGTTTTTACGAACAAAATCCATAGACCCTGTCACCCCCTGCACCTCGGTCCCATGTATGAAACAGAAAACATGTTTACATTGATCTGCTCTAGTTGGAGTAGAAGCTGGGGACTCTCCCCAGCCCACGCAGAGGATAAAATCTTCACCCTGACGTTGAGGCCCCTACCTCTCCAGTGCCATCCTCATTGTCCTATTCAGACCAAATGATCTTTGCCCATCCTGGACTTTCTCTTGGAAACATCCCTTCCTCTCTTGATTCAAACCCTCCTCATCCTTCAATGTCAGATCCTTTGACACCTCCTCCAGGAAGCCTTCACCAAAGCCCCTAATGGAAAGCATCACTCCTTCTACCACACTGCCCTGGCACCTCAGTCCCCCACAGGTACCAAGTACTTGCTGCATCCAGGCCATGCAAACAAGTGGACAGCATCTCTCTTCTCTCTGATCCTGAGCACCTGTGGGGGGCGGGGGTAGACCATAGCTGGGTCCCCCATAACAGAGTGTGCCCAGCCTCACTCAGCTGGGAGCCGGTTACCCTCCCAGGCTTCACTGAGCCATGTTAGTGGTCACCTTTTCTGGGCTTCAGCTTCTTCCCTCTGTATAATGGGGGCAGTTAACACCTAATCAGGACTGTGTGTAGAATCAGAACTGGCTACATCATTTGAGGGGCCCTGAGCAAAATGAAAATATGCAGCCCCTTGTTCAAATATTAAAAATTTCAAAGGCCTGGCGCAGTGGCTCAGACCTGTAATCCCAGTACTTTGGGAGGCCAAGGTGGGCAGATCACCTGAGGCAGGGAGTCCAAGACCAGCCTGACCAACATGGAGAAACTCCATCTCTACTAAAAATACAAAATTAGCCGGGCATGGTGACGCATGCCTGTAATCCCAGCTACTGGGGAGACTGAGACCGGAGAATCACTTGAACCCGGGAGCTGGAGGTTGCAGTGAGCTGAGATCATGCCATTGCACTCCAGCCTGGGCAACAGGGGCAAAATTGCTTCAAGAAAAAAAAAATTCAAGACAATGATAGTCAAGCATTAAACCAAGCACAAGTCGCACACCTGTGGAATCTGTGCACTACACAAGAGGTCTGAAATCAGCTAACCTGTGCCCAAGTGTGGGGCTTTGTCAGCCAAAAAAGACGGTCCATTTTCTTCATGTATGGTCACTTTCTGTTGGTCAAACTGGGACTAGCAGGACTGCATCCTCCCAGCAGGGGGCACCTTTTCTCAAGTCAGACAAAGATATGGTATTGGCCAGCAGGCACCCTGCCGAAGACTTCAGAGCTCTGCCATGTAAAATGTACTTGCTGAGTAAGGAGAGGGAACCAAAAACCAGACACAAGGAATTGGAGACCGAGGGCCAGGCGTGGTGGTGGGCGCCTGTAATCCCAACTACTCGGGAGGCTGAGTCAGGAGAATCTCTAGAACCCAGGAGGCAGAGGTTGCAGTAAGCCGAGATCATGCCACTGCACTCCAGCCTGGGTGACAAAGTGAGACTCTATCTCAAAAAAAAGAAAGAGAGTGGGGTTTTATACCAGAGATGTACAATCCAGACAAGCCAGAGGGTAGAGATCAGAAACTGCAAACCTCACCTCAGAGCAAAGTGATTCAAGGTCAAGTTCTAAGTTCGGAAGCCAGAAATAGGCACTCAGTCCTTGCCTTGTTCTTTCAGCCAGTATTTACTGAGCACCTACTATGTGCGAAGCACAGTTCCAGGCCTTATGATGCAGCAGTGAGCAGAACAAAGTCCCCTTCCTCCCGGGGTTCACATTCTTGCGGTGGGGAGAGGAAATAAACATTATTAAAAGAAAATAAATGAACCACCCAACTAAAGATAAGTGATATGAAGAGAATTAAACAGGGTGAGAGGAAGGGACTGCTGGTAGGTGGGCTGGTTCATATAGGGTGGCCAGGGAGGGTCTCCTTGAGGAGGTGACATTTGAGCTGAGCTCTGAATGAGATGGGGCCGGCTAGTGCCCCAGCTGCAAGGCAAGGGGGGTGGGCTTGCGGAGCTGCCTGCAGGAGGAGAGCCCGCAGATCCACACTGTGCCAGAAATGCGAAGGCGAAGGCAGGCTGGGCAGGAAGTCTGGCCCCCTGTAACCATATCCCCAGGAAGGAGGAAGCCAGGAAGGCGCTTTCAGCAGTCGTATTCATCAAGGCCACTGCTCTAACCCCGGGCAGCACGAGAGGCTCCTCAGGCCCGATCCACCTTCAGCAGGGCCACTTGGGGAGGGGACAGCAAGAGAGGGAGGACGGCCCTGGATTCTCTTCCAGACAATAAATGCTTCCAGGTTCCGAGGGAGCATTCTGTGGGTCACAGCTGCATCTGATCTCAATTACCCCAGGGTGTAGGGTTCCCCGGCTGGGCAGGGGCAGGGGTGGAGGGGAGGCTGCTTCTCCGTAATCAGAATCTCCTGGTCCAGTGGGTGAAGACACCTCAGGACAGGTTCCCGAAATTTCAGGACGCAGAAAGAGGGTTCTCCCCCAAAAGAGTGGTCTGGCTGTGTGTGGGTGGAGGCTGTGTTTCACAGCCATTTTGCTGTGTGACCTGGTGCCACTCACTTAACCTCTCTGGGCCCCTGTGGGAACTATGAAGCTTCAACCTTTTCCTTTCCTACCTTTTCCCCCAAAAGAGGCAAGAGTGCAATCCAGGCCAAGAGGGCAAAGCTCAAGTCTATGGGCTGGGCTGGGCGACAATGGGTGGAGTTGTTAACTCCTTACTGTTTCCCGCCTTAGTTAGATCTTAACCCTTATGCAAATATGTCCCCGCCCGAGATGATGGTGCCAGCGCTGTCAACAGTAACATCTCCCAAAACAGACCAGGGCCAAGCCCCGGTTCCTCAACCAGCTTAGGCAAGACACTTTACCTCTCTGGGCCTCGGTTTACTCATGTCCACCTCCAAAAGGGGCGTGAGGATTCGGCGAGTATCTGGTGTGACGCTGGTTCACCCAGTAAGTGACCATTCCACCAGTTTTTCAATCAACAACCACCACGAACGTGGCTATGCTTCTACACAGAGGAGAAAGCCCCTGGGTTTGTACAAATTTTGCACAATATGGTTTTGTTCTTGATGGCCTTGAGCAAATTTTTCCTCTTCCGGGCCTCAGTTTCCCATCCATAAAGGTGCCTGCAGACAACGTTTCGCTCGGAAGAGAGTGTTTTAGGCCAGAATTGTGGGGCGTGGCTCACGCTACAGCGGTAGGTTTCTTAGCTGGTGAAACATTCCCCCGAAATCCTGGGTTTGCTGAGGGACCATAGCACAGGGTTGGGTTTTTAGCGGGGCAGGAAACTGGACGCGAGGAGTGGAGGGGGCGAGCACGAGGGTCTTCCCTGAGATGGGCTTCGAGCAGCCAACGTACCTTTCCCAGGCTCAGGGAGGCGGCGAGCCGGGATTGGAACCCGCGCCTGGAGGCCGAGGGGCGGCGCCGGCAGTGGACGCCGGGGTCAGCGGAGCGCGGAGCCGCGCTTCCCCCGGCCGCCTGGCCGGACCGCGGGCGCTCTTTCTCCTTTTATGTCCGCGCGGGGCCGGGAACTCCCCGCTGGGCCGCGGCCCGCGAACAATGCGCACTTCCTGCCCGCCCCGCCGGGCCGCGGCCCGCTCGCTCCCCGCCCTGCGGCCGCCGGGAAATGACCGCAGCCCGGGACCGCCGCGCGGGTACACGGGGTCGCGCCCCGGGAGACTGCCAGGGCCGCCCACCGGGGGGCCGCCCACCGAGGGCCGCCGGGCGAGGGTACGAGGTGATCCAGCGATGGCCAGGCGGCAGAGGGTCCCTTGTGACATGCGGGTCTGTGCCACGCACCTAAGTCTCCACTGCACGCGGCACGTGCCCCACACAGCCCACTGCCTGCGCCGACACCCACGTGTAGATTCCACACGTGGTGGCCGGGTGGGTGGGCATCTGCCAGGGGCCAGGCCCTGTACCAGGCACTGGGGGTCCAGCTTGAACAAACAGAAAAGCTGGCAGGCCGTGGTGGCGCGGGCCTGTAGTCCCAGCTACTCGGAAGGTGAGGAGGAAGGATCGCTTGAGCCCACGAGTTCCATGAGCAGTGAGCTGTGATGATGAGCTGTGATCAATGAGGGCCAATCCAGTAAAAACTGAGAAAAGCTTTGGACCTCTAAAGTTTATGCTCTAGTGAGGGAGGAGACAACGGAACATCCTAAATTACTGCATTAGATGGAATATTGAAAATCCATACTTTCATAGAGACAAGTAAAGAAGGGACTGTGGTGGGAATTGGGGCTGTTTCAGGGTGGCCATGGATCTTTTAACTTAAGAAGGTGACACGGGAGCAAAGATGCACAAAATATGTATCACGAATATATACATCTCAAAACTATATACAATACATACCCCGAAGTATATGTATTACACAGACATACTCTGCTTACACCCACATGGCTATAAATACCCCATGCATAAGCACCTCACATACATCTGCACATGCTAGACCATATAAACACACGGTATACAGTATGTACACAGTCTAGTATGCTCTGTGCATACTATATCTGCTACACGCATACCTGTATCCTTTTTTTTGAGACAAGGTTTCACTCCAGTCACCCAGGCTGAAGTGCAGTGGCATGATCTTGGCTCACTGCAAGCTCCACCTCCTGGGCTCAAGTGATTCTCTTGCCTTAGCCTCCTGAGTAGCTGGGACTACAAGCGCACAGCACCACGTCTGGCTAATTTTTCTGTTTTTTGTAGAGACGGGTTTCACCATGTTGCCCAGGCTGGTCTTGAACTCCTGAGCTCAAGTGATCCACCCGCCTCAGCCTTCCAAAGTGCTGGGATTACAGGCGTGAGCCAGCACCTATCCTACATCTGATCTGTATCCATGGCATTTGCATCTGTAATATGTATCAGTTCTATGCACACAGGGGTCCTGCTGTGTGCCATGTGCACATTTATGCCTATGTCTGCACCTTAGAGGTACACATATGCAGACCCCACGTAGGCCATATAAGTATCACACCCCTCAAGGATGTGCTTGTCTAATTTCATAAGCCACAAGTCAATACAGTACATTCAAAGACATGATAATACATGGATTTACGTGGCACGTGTTCATCATGTAAAATATATCATATATGCATATTCCCAAATCCATGTGTCATAAACCTTGTGTAAATGCATGTCTATACGCACCACACAAACACCTACATATCTCTTTCTCTCCCAAATATACGACATGCACATTTCCCACACATTCTTGTAGCTGTTTTAAATGTCCTATATCTATGTGCAAGTAATAGCAATAATATTTACTGAGTGATTACTATGTGCCATATGCAGTGCTGGGAGGATGATCTCATTCAGTCCTTCCGACAGGCCTATACAGAAGGTTCTATTCATTTAGCCTGGCAGCTAAAAGTTCACGCCACAGTCAGATCACCTGAGTTTGAATCCTGGCTTCACCAGTATCTAACCTGTGGCACGCTTCTGGCAGCTAAAAGTTCACACCACAGTCAGATCACCTGAGTTTGAATCCTGGCTTCGCCAGTATCTAACCTGTGGCACGCTTCTGGCAGCTAAAAGTTCACACCACAGTCAGATCACCTGAGTTTGAATCCTGGCTTCGCCAGTATCTAACCTGTGGCACGCTTCTGGCAGCTAAAAGTTCACACCACAGTCAGATCACCTGAGTTTGAATCCTGGCTTCACCAGTATCTAACCTGTGGCGAGCTTCTGTTTCCCCGTCTGTAAAACGGGGCCGATAGTAGTATCTCCTTTTTTGGATTGTTGGAAGTCAATGAGATCATCATGCATGAGAAGCATACAGCACAAATGCCACACATAGACTGTGTGCTCAGGAAATGCTAGCTGTGATTGTTAGTATCCATGTTCCAGATGAGAAGTCAGGCTCAGAGGGGTTAAGTGATTTCCCTAAGGTCAGACAACCTGTAAGTGGAGGAGGCAGTTCAGCATTCCACAGTACTCTCTCCGGAGCTTGTGCCCCCCAGTCACACACTGGGGACAAATACACACACACACACACACACACACACACACACACACACACATTCCACGTAGACTCCAGATGCTCATATCTTTAACACATGCATCGCATAGTTCCCCTGTACCTATCACACAGACATAAACTCATTGAGCATCTATAGTTATATTAATTTGTTTATTTATTTAGATTTCCAACTTTTTTTTTTTTGAGATGAAGTTTCACTCTTGTTGCCCAGGCTGGAGTGCAATGGTGAGATCTCGGCTCACTGCAACCTCCGCTTCCCAGGTTCAAGCAAATCTCCTGCCTCAGCTTTCCAAGTAGCTGGGATTACAGGCACCCACCACCACACCTGGCTAATTTTTTGTATTTTTAGTAGAGACGGGGTTTCGCCATGTTGGCCAGGCTGGTCTTAAACTCTTGACCTCAGGTGATCCACCCGCCTCGGCCTCCCAAAGTGCTAGGATTACAGGTGTGAGCCACGTGCCCAGCCTGACTTCCAACTAATTTAAGTTCAGAGGTATATGTACAGGATGCAGGTTTGTTACACAGGTAAACATGTGCCATGGCGGTTTGCTGCACACATCATCCTGTCACCTAGGTATTAAGCCCAGCACCCATTTGCTATTCTTTCTGATGCTCTCCCTCCTCCCGCCCCCCACCCTCTGACATGCCCTAGTGTATATATGTTGTCCCTCCCCATCTGTCCATGTGTTCTCATCATGCAGCTCCCACTTTAAGTGAGAACATGCAGTATTTAGTTTTCTGTTCCTGCGTTTGTTTGCTGAGGATAACAGCTTCTAGTCCTTGAGCATCTATGTAATCAACAGCTACTCACCATGTACCAGGCTAGGTGCTGGGGTACAGCAGGCAGCAAAACAGACTTGCTCCTTGCTTTCATGGCACTTACCAGCACACACCACCGTGGACGAATACCACATGTAACCTGCATACATGTGGCCCTGCTGTGTGCACATTTCCCATAGGTAGCATCATGAACATACAGCCCATTTGCATCAACCACTCACTTGCCCCTTGATGGATCAGCCCAGCCTGGACAACATAGGAAGACATCATCTTTACAAAAATAAAAAGAATTAGCCGGGCACGGTGGTACCCACCTGTAGTCCCAGCTACTCAGGAGGCTGAGAAGGGAGGATCACCTGAGCCCTGGAGGTTGAGGCTGCAGTGAGTCATGATTGCACCACTGCACTTCAGCCTGGGTGACAGAGTAAGACCCTGTCTCAGGAAAAAAAAAAAAAAAAAGGTGGATTACCTGCACATAACCCATGTAGACACAACTCCTATCATTTACACACACCCAGTATATTCATGCCACTTGTACCTGCCCCCCACACATACACTCTAAAGTAGAGTGTGGGCTTGGCCAAAGTTCCACAGCAAAAGGGTAGCAGGCCAGGTGCAGTGGCTCACACCTGTAATCCCAGCACTTTGGGAGGCTGAGGTGGGTGGATCACAAGGTCAGGAGCTCAAGACCAGCCTGGCCAACATGGTGAAACCCCATCTCTACTAAAAATACAAAAATTAGCTGGGCGTGGTGGTGCGTGCCCGTAAGCCCAGCTACTCGGGAGGCTGAGGCAGGAGAATCCCATGAATCTGGGAGGTAGAGGTTGCAGTGAGCCGAGATCGTGCCATTGCACTCCAGCCTGGCCAACAGAGTGAGATTCTGTCTCTAAATAAATAAATAGGCTGTGTGCGGTGGCTCACGCCTGTAATCCCAGCACTTTGGAAGGCTGTGGTGAGCAGATCACCTGAGGTCAGGAGTTCAAGACCAGCCTGACTAATATGGAGAAACTACGTCTCTACTAAAAATACAAAATTAGCTGGGCGTGGTGGCATGCGCCTGTAATCCCAGCTACTCTGGAGGCTGAGGCAGGAGAATCGCTTGAACCCAGGAGGCAGAGGTTGTGGTAAGCCGAGATCACGTCATATTCTCCAGCCTGGGCAACGAGCGAAACTCCATCTCAAGAAAATAATAATAATAGAGTGTGCACACAACAGACGTACATGTACCATATATACCTGCTGTGCATGCGTCATTCATGCTTTGCCAGCGCACACACTTTCCTTTACCTATAACCCGTGTGCACGTATTACACATAGCCAGTATGTGCAACTAGTGTACCTGTTCCCCTGTCTACCCCACACAGGCAGCTTGGGAGGCCCAGGCGGGCTCCTCTGGGTGGGTCTGATGTGAGGGTGGGGGGTCAAAGAGGCAGAACCTGGACCCCAATCACAGGGGAGGGAAGGTGGCCCTTGGCTTCACGGCTGGCGGCCAGGAAATTACAGTCGACACCAAACCAAAGCGGCCTCTTCGAGGGCCAGGTAATCAGGCCTCTCCCGGATTTGGTGTGACAGCTTAAATGTTCTAATTCCGCTGCCAGGGCCCCCACTCCCCAACTCCGGCCGCGGCCCAGGCCTCGGCCCTCTCTGGTAATTAGACCCACGTTTTCATTACCCTGAGATTAGACAGGTCCCCTCCGGCTGGGGGACGCCCACAGCTGCACGGGAACCATCCCCTGCACGAATGCATTTACCTGATTATGGAGTTTATTTTACATCAATTGCTCCAGAGTGTTGGAGGCCTGCTTCGCCCTACCCCCTGCTCCCCAGGCCCCTGAGGCCTCTACCAACCCCGGACAAGTGGTTTCTGCCTAATGTACTGACTACCTCCTCCAGGCCCTGCAATTCTGGAGGCCCCACTGGCCCCCTGCAAGGACTGGGTCCCAAGTTTTAAAATCACTTAAGGAATCTGAAGGGAATGAGAGTTAGAAAGGGCAGGAGGAAAGCATTCCAGGAATTTTCCCCCCGGGGTGCATGTGGAGGTAGGGATGGAAGATTCCTTTAGGGATCTTCCTCCCAAAGCTGTGTTTCATTTCATCCAAAGAATGCTATTCAGTCCCTGAGCTAAACTCAATACCATTGATGGGTGAGGATGTTCATTCATTCAGCACCCACTGTGTGCCACAGAAGAATAAGCCCATGGCCCCTGCCTTCCTGGAGACCACAGTCTAGACGGAGAGGTAGGTAATAGTCATTGCAGATGACTTTTGCTTAGATGAGGGCGGTGAGATGTGCAGGATGATAGAGTGGAGAAAGGAGGTTTCGAGAAGGTAGGGGGCATTTCAGGCAGAAAATACAGCAAGTGCAACAGCCTGCAGAGAAAGTGGGTATGATGTGACTGAGGAATTGACAAAAGAATGAATCTAAAGTTTAGTGTGTGAGGGCCAGTGGCTACCTGAGAATCAAGCTTAGCAGGACACCAAGCATAAAGGGTCTCAAATGCCATGCTAAATTGTTATTTGCCGGGCATGGTGGCTCATGGCTGTAATCCCAGCACTTTGGGAGGCTGAGGCGAGTGGATCACCTGAGATCGGGAGTGCGAGACCAGCCTGACCAACATGGAGTGTAGTGGTGCATGCCTGAAGTCCCAGCTACTCGGAGGCTGAGGCAGGAGAATCGCTTGAACCTAGGAGGCAGAAGCTGCGGGGAGCTGAGATCGTGCCATTGCACTCCAGCCTGGGCAACAAGAGTGAAACTCCGTCTCAAAAAAAAAAAAAAAAAAAACTTCAAAATTGTTTACACTGTATCCTGAGGGCATGGGAGCCATGAGAAGGTTTTGAGCAAGGGAGAAACCCATTGTCTACCATTTATGTCTCAGGTACTCACTGTGTGCCAAGTGTGGTTCTGAATGCCTTATGTACAGGAACTCATTTAACCTCTCATCAGCCCCATGAGCAAATACTCCAGGCTCATGATCCCTTAACCACAAGATTGAAATTCAAAAAGCTTCACTGACCAAAAGGCTTTCCATAGGTCTGCTGCCACATCTGACCTGGCCTAAGGAGAGGCTGTTTTGGGTCTTCATTTCACTACCTGATATGAATATTTGTATGTTTTTGGGGAAAAACATAAGTGAGTTTAATTATAAGAAATGCCCTAGACCCCACTGAGAGGTCACACAGCACACGGGATATGTTCTGCATTAGTCTTTAGAATAAGGAAAACTCTGAAACTCATCAAACTTTCCAGGTTTTAGAGAAGGGACTCTGGACTTACCATCTTTATGTTACAGATGAGGAAACTGCCATAGAGCTGGGTGACGTACCCTACTCCAGACCCACACAACAATATACACCTAGGCAATACGGGTCCGGACTGTATTGGCTTTGGAGTCTGACTTCTGCAGCTAGCAGGCACCCTCTCTGTTGGCCTTTGATGCACTGGAACGGGGTCCAGGCCTGGCCCAGGGTTAAAGGGGCGCCTGAGGATAGAAGGAGCCAGCACTGTCAGCACTCGCTCTGAATCTGGCCCTGTGTGGACCCTGCTGGCCTTTGACTGTCAGCTGCACCCAGCTTTGGGTATTTCTAGCCCTATTTTGGAGGTGGGGAAAGTTAAGGATAAGAAAAAGGCATCAGCTTGGCCAAAGTTCTGCAGCAAGAGGGTAGCAGGCCGGGCGTGGTGGCTCAAGTCTGTAATCCCAGCACTTTGGGAGGCTGAGGCAGGCAAATCACTTGAGGTCAGGAGTTAAGAGACTAGCCTGGCCAACATGGTGAAACCCCCTCTCTACTAAAAACACAAAAATTAACCAGGCGTGGTGGCGCACACCTGTAATCCCAGCTACTCTAGAGGCTGAGGCAGAAAAATCACTTGAACCCAGGAGGCGGAGGTTGCAGTGAGTCAAGAGTGCGCCACTGCACTCCAGCCTGGGTGGCAGAGCAAGACTCTGTCTCAAAAGAAAAAAGGGTAGGTAGCAGAAGTGGGAATGGGGCCCAGGGTGGAGTCACCAGAACCCTGCTCTTCTTGCTTTTCTGGGGACCAGCAGATGAGGCACACGCTGGGCCTGGTGGGGCTAAGGCAATAGATCCCAGTCAAAAGCAGATCTTGGTCAAGAGTCCACCTGAGGCAGCCCCAGGATGCAGGGAGCACAGCTACTGTACTCTGGGTCCTGGGTGGCAGCCCCCATCCCACCTCCGCCCCCACCAGGGCTGCCTCAGGCTCACTCCTGGGCTGTCCCTCTGCCTCTGTGCCTAGCTCCCTCCAGAAAGCCTGCCCTGATTCCTCCAAGCCAAGTTTCTGTCTTCCTTATATTCGGGCGCTCTGATTATGCCTTCTGTATTCTCCTTCACTAACTCAAAGTATTTTTAAGCCATTTTACTCAGATGACCTCGCCTGCCCAGGGATGTAGGGGTCCTCCCTTTGGAAGGTGGAGCGGTGCCAAGGGTCTGAGCACCACCTCTGGAGCCAGAATAGACCAGGGTTCAAATCCTGGCTGGGATCATTATTAGCTGCACGATTTGGGAAAATCACTTTACTTCTCTAGATCTCAATTTCCTGAACTGTAAAGTGAAAACAATAGTCATAGCATCTCCCTCACTGGGCTGTTGTGGAGATTAAATGAGGCGATGCTTGTCAGATGCCCCAACACAAGGCCTCTACTCGCGGTAGCTGCTGCCATAATCACTCTTAGATGCTTGGTTTGTTGTTACTTTTCAGTAAGTTCTGATCATTCCTTTCCCTGCTACAAGGGATGCTCAGGAAAGAGAAAGAAAAAAAGAAAGAGAAAGTGAAAGGGAGAAAGAGAGAAGGAAGGAAGGAAGGAAGGAAGGAAGGAAGGAAGGAAGGAAGGAAGGAAGGAAGGAAGGAAGGAAGGAGAAAGAAGAAAGAAAGAAAGGAAAAAAGAGAAAGAGAGAAAGAAAAAAAAAGAAAAAGAAAGAAGAAAGAAAGAAAGAAAGAAAAGAAAAGAAAAGAAGAGAAAAGAAAAGAAAGAGTCCCTGAGCCTGGCCCTCCACACTGCCAGCATGTGGCCCTTGCCATTTCTGCTTTATGTCCTGAGACTTTCTTTTGCGACCCCTGACTCCACATTTGTAGTTTGTATGTTGATGGTTCCCTGTTCCCTCTCCAGGGTTTATCATCTCCTGCCTCTACTTGTACCATTTTTTTCACAGGGCCTCCTTCTCCATGCCCCGTTTATGTACGTCTCAATTCTATGATTCACTCATTATTTACTCATTCATTGATTCACAACAAATGCTTTACTGAATGTCTACTTTGTGCCCACCTCTGTACCAGCTACTTTCACGTAAGCTAATCTTCATGACAGCCTTGAAAGGGAAGGAGTATTGTCTGCATTTTATAGAGCAAGAAACTGGGCTCAGAAAGGTTCAGTCACTTGCCTAATATGACACAGCTAAGAAGCGGTAGAGCTGGGATTGGGCATGGTTCTATCAGCCTCCAGAGCCCAGCTGTTTCCTCTCCACCCTGCGTGTGCTAATGCACAGGGTGGAAGGCAGGCATGGTAGGGGAAGGCAGCCCTCTGCACCTGGGTGGGAGAGAGGCGAGGTAGGTTCATTCTGCCAGGAGAACCTGGAGGGAGGGGAGGCAGGAGGGGAGCTTCTTTGGGGGGAACCCACCACAGACAGCAGCAGGTTTGTCTAGAATGGACCCAGTCTGCTTGAACAGTGAATGGGAGTCCTCTTGAACCCTCCCCACCCCAACTCCAGCCCCCTCTTCCAGCCGGAGTGAGAATAGGTCTGTGATGAAAGAGAGCTGGCTGCTTCCATGCCGTCCTTTCCTCATCCTGGGAGGGAAGGACAGATGACCCAGTGCAGGTCACAGTAGGAAGGCTCCAAAGAGTTCAGAAATGAGCCCCTCCCAACCTCCTCCTTCTGGGGCCACAGCTCTAAGGGGAGCAGCCCTGGGGATCTCAGCTCTGCCAATCCCAGATAGAGGCCAGCTCTGGGCAACACGTGATCTGAGAGCAAAGGAGCAGATGTGGCTTGGCAAAGGGAACAGACAGCCAGACCTAGGGAGATGGGGAGATGGACAGGGAGGCAAGGGAAGGGATGGGAGAGAAAGGGACAAGGAGACACACAGGGAGATGGAGACAGGGAGACACAGGAGAGACATGCACACAGAGATGGAAACAGAGAAAGCCTAGGGAGGCCGAGGGAAAGCAAAAGCAGAGGCAGAGGTGTGGGCAGTGAGTGGGTGAGAGAGGCGTCCATTCAGCCAGGAACGAAGACACCTTCCTGACTGCACACAGAAGGTCAGAATAATGAGGGAATGGCCCCTAGGGGCAGCCAGAGGAACAAGAAAGTGGCCCCCAGGCTGCATCAGGAGACTCTGGCTTCGATGCTGTGTGACTCTTTGCCCAGCCCTCCCCTCTCCAGACTTCAGTAATCCCACCAGCCACACAGGTGCTCTCTGCTCCAATTCAGATTCCTGCATCTCTACAACCCCAAGCCAGGGAGCCGAGGGCAGTGACAGGAAAGAACCTGAGCCTGGAGCGGTGGCGGCACAGGTGTGTCTCCATCCTGTCCCTGGTTGGCTACGGCCCTAGCCACTTCCAGGTTTCACAGCGTCCATGACGGCAGTAGCTTCGGTGCCTGACTCTTTGTGAATCCACACGCCTCTCTCAGGTCCCATCAGGTCTGTGTTTATGTTTGGAGCTTTTATAAAGAAGCTGCCCAAAGGAAGTGAGGTTTGCAATGTGCAGACCCCTCTTAGCTCTAATGCTTAGCGCGTGGGACGCACAGCTGCTAGCCCTGGGTCCTTTTCCTCCCCACACCTCCCTCCAGCCTTGTGCCTGGTGTTGAGTCCAGGCCTGGACTATGAATCGTGACAGCTACCAGAAGCATTTGGAGGACAGACCAGGGTAGGAGGCCATAGGCTGCCTTCTGGGAGTGGAACCTGCAGCAATTGAGAACAGCAGCCCCAGGAAGGTGACTCCGGAGAGCACAGTCACCAGCTGCTGACCTCAGGGGCTACGACGGAGCGAAGGAGCAGACGTGGGCTGTGGGGCCCAGAGCACATGGTCAGGGCTGGGGAGGGTGGCTTCAGGAGTCACAGAAAGCACCTTCTCACCATGGAGCTGTGTGAGAAGTGTCGTAGAGGGGATTCAAGCATCAGATAAGGGATGGATTGGGAGCCTGCTGAGGCCCGATTCTGAGAATATCCTGGCCCTCCACCCAACAAAGCAATAGAAAAATCCAGAAAATGATGCCGGAGACAACTGCCTCAGGCTTCAAAATTTCCCACCTGCCTCGGGCTGGCTTTGGACTCTTACTGGTTGCCCCCCTGGCCACAGCTCAAGCCCTCCGGAGGGAGTAATGACAGTGATTATTATCATAACAGCAGCAAATACACAGCAGGAATGCACTGTCAGAGCCCCACCAGTTGTTAAAAGATTGAAACATGTCCACACCAGTTGTTAAATAGCCACTGCTCCAAGCATCTTGAGCACCACCCACCCCCTCCCCGCCAGCCTAGCTCCCAGGGCCTTAGCTCCACATTCCAGAGAGAAAGCCTATCCCACTCGGAGCGTCCCTGTGCCTCAGTTCACCTGGAGGAACACCATCCTGAATGGGGTGCCCAGCCTTGGCCACAGAGGCTGCCCGCCTCGGGGTACCCCCTCCTCCAAGGCCCCTCTCCCAAAGCCTGAGCAATCAAGGCTGCTGCCTCCCTGGGCTGGTGCAAGTGCCCGCCTCCTCCCGGCCCCTCTCCTCTGCTGCAAACCCAGCTCATTTGCATGTGGATCGCGCCTGCCACCATGGGTGCTGGGGTCAATTGAAACTCAAGAAAAGAGAAGAAATTTATGCAAAACTGTTGATTGCATTTGTATGTAATGAAATCATCCAATATTCATCTGACTATAGAATCTAATCTGAGAAGAGAACTGAAGGACATGAGTGTCACTGCAAAACCGTAATGAGCCACTGTAGTGATTAAAAAAGCTCTTGAGCCTTCTGAAAATCCAGGCAGAAATAGCGTCTAATCAACTCTGAATATAGGAGGCGAGATTGGGCTGGCATGTTGCGCACGGCCCGCCGCGGTGCTGGGGGTACGTGGTAAACCCTGGTGGCCGCGGTCTGTGGGTGCCAATCGCCCGGCACCCACCACAATCAGCCGAGTCCTCGGCGCACAAAGCAATCGCTGCCTCTCGCCATGCAGAAAGAGCCCAATCACAGCTGTTGTGAGGAGCAGCTTGAGAGGCTTCTGCACCGGCCTCAAAAGCCTCACCTAAGGCCTCTTCTGGGTTCCTTGCTCCAACTGAGAGGCAGGAAGGTTTTGGGGACCTGGGCCTGCCATACCTGGACATACCTGTGGCCCAGCCAGCCCCAGGCAGGGGAGGGTCTGTGTCTCTCAGAAGCCCTGGCTCATCACTGAAATGTCACCTCCTCTGTGGGGCATTCCCTGACTGCCCCATCTAAAGTGACAACCGCCCCCTACCACCACCACCCTCCCAATTCTTTAACTCCTTTGTTTTCCTTCACAGCACTCAGCTATCCCTGTCACTGTGTTATTTGTCTATGCATTTAATGCCTGCCTCTCCCAAGGAGACCATGAACTCCGCAAAGGCGGGGACTTTGTTCACCTTGTGAAGTGTGGAGAACCATGCCTGGCACTTAGTAGGTGCTCAATAAGCATCTACCAAGATGTTTAAATATTTGTTGAATGGCTAAATCAGTTTCACTAGGCAGCCACATGTATTTATTTGTGCATTCACCAAAGACTTGTTGAGTGTACGGTGTGTGTCAGGCTTCATGCCGGGCACTGAGCATGCAGTGTGAATGAGACAGTCCCTGCCTTCTCAGAGCTCACAGTCAGGGCAGGAGATGGACATGAAAGACGTTACATATAATCGGATGGGATAGTGAGGTGCTGGGGGATGACCAGAGGCTCTCAGAGCTGCTAAACCCAATCTGGGGAAGTCAGGGAAGGCTGCCCAGAGGCAGTGACGTTTGCTTGAGAGCTAAAGGACGTATAGTGACAGTCATGGGTGGGGGGGGGGGGGGGGGGGGGAGGCAGGGGGAGCCCAGAGAAGCCAGAGCAAGGAGAGGCTGGAGTGAGACAGGGTCAGAGAGATGATCAAACCTTACAGTTAAGACCTTGGGTTAAGACTTTTGAATTTTTTCCTGGGAGCAATAGAGAGCCTCTGAAGGTTAGTGGCCCGATTTGCATTTGAAAAGTTTACCCTCTGGAGAAAATGGATCCAATGGCCAGGAAGGAGGAACAGACTGGTTAGGAGGCTGTTCAGTCATCCAGGCAAGGGGAACCATTGAAGGTTTTTGAGCATGACAACGTCATGGCAAAGGCTGTATTTTAAGATAATTAATCTGACGGCAAGAGATAGAGGGGAGGAAGGGAAGTGAGGTAGGAACCAGAAATTAGCTTGGCAGTTCATTCATTCATTCGTTGGTGTATTCCTCATTCAACAGACATCTCGGTGTGGAAGCTGCCCTTCTTCGAATTCTAATTTATAGTTTTCAATATGCCCTGGGTTTTGATATCAAGCTACCTATTATTAACACAGGTTCTAAAGCTGGAGTCAGTAGGTTCTGAGACTCCAGTGGACTCTGGATCATGAGGCTGCTAATTTTGGCATGGACTTCCTGACATCGAAGTGTTCTTGTGAGTCATTTGCCTTGTTTAGGCCTTAAACTCCTCATCACTACAAAGAGGACGCCAAACTAGGTTATCTCTAAGACCCTTCTCTGCTCCCCAAACCCTGCAATTTTTTTGCCCCATGAAGGGTTAAAGACATTTCAAAGCTCAGCGGCTTAAAAACCCAAGATGTGGTCTGACCTGCAGTCTGTTAGACTCCACTGGGCAGCGACAGGAGCAGGAGGAATCAGGAAATCTGGGTTTGAGTCCTAGCTCTGCTGTTCACTGGCTGTGTTTCCAGTGGATGAGTTCTTCCCCTCTCTGTGCTTCAGTATCTCACTTGTACAACGAGGAGCTGTCTAGAAGCGGGGAGGGCTATAGCAGATCCGAGACACATCCACGTCCTAACAGGTCAGACGGGAGTCCCAGTTCCAACACTCCCTGCCACCTGGGACTTGAGCAAGGCACTTAGCCTTTCTGAGCCCATTCTTCTCATCTGTAAAAAAATCTAAGCCCAAAGGGCTGTTGTGGGAATTAAGTTAGATAATGTGGCTTAGGGGCTGAGCAGCGAGTAAATGCACCGTAAGTAGAGGCTGCCTGGATGAGTGGGCTGGGACTGAGGTCCTTTCTCCCTTCTCTACTATGGCTCCATTTTAACCAGCAACTGGGATTCACTGGGGGCTGGGGAATTCGTTTTTTGTTTGTTTTGTTTGGAGATGGAGTCTCACACTATTGCCCAGGCTGAAGTGCACTGGTGTGATTCTGGCTCACTGCAACCTCCGCCTCCCAGGTTCAAGCGATTCTCCTGCCTGAGCCTCCCAAATAGCTGGGATTACAGACATCCGCCACCATGCTCAGCTAATTTTTGTATTTTTATTAGAGACGGGTTTTTGCCATGTTGGCCGGGTTGGTTTCAAACTCTTGACCTCAGGTGATCTGCCCACTTCCGCCTCTCAAAGTGCTGAGATTACAGGTGTGAGCCACCATGCCTGGCCAACAATGGCTCCATTTTAACTAACAACTGGGATTCACTGGGGGCTGGTGGAATTTGAGTGTATTTTTTAACCTGTAGCTTTGGGTGGAATGGGGTTAAATGCATCTCTAGCCCACTGGGATGTGTTGGGGACACTGCTGGCTAGAGGCCTTGTGAGCAATGTGGACACAAGCCACCCGCTAACGAGCAACAAAGCGATTCCTTGGCCACAGCAAACAAGACATCCTCCTTCCTCCCTGAACATCTTTGAATAGCAGCTCCCCACTAGAGGTGGATCCTTATTCTAGAAGCCATGCTTTGAATTTCAGGAGCCCCTCTCCCACCTCCCCACACCCTAGTGGACTGTGGGTGTTGGATCTCAGAAATAGTCAGCACCTTTCTGATTTGCCTCCTGCAGTGATAGGGTGGAAGACAGAGACTCAGTCTCAGACACCTCCGTTCCATTCAACGGGGAAGACAGCCCATGAACACCACAAGAGGAAACATGAGGGGGAAAGTGCTCAGAGCCCTGAGAGTTTGGTACAAGGGAAAAAGGGAG
This sequence comes from Alouatta palliata, assembly GCA_004027835.1. Taxonomy (NCBI): domain Eukaryota; kingdom Metazoa; phylum Chordata; class Mammalia; order Primates; family Atelidae; genus Alouatta; species Alouatta palliata. The sequence goes on from PVKV010010978.1 coordinate 67,393, forward strand.
ACCATGTCTGATCTGTGGATGCATTCCTGGAGGACTTCCTGTAATTGGAGGTATTTGGGCTGGGTGTGGAAGATAGCTAGAATCTCTCTCGCTCTTTCTCTGGAAAAAAAAAAAATCAAAAGTACAGGGGAAATAAAAACAGAAAATGAGGTCAACAACCACACCTATTTTCACAGCTCCAGATTTGCATTATGTCAAGTTTTCATGTACATACCTATACACACACACACACACACACACACACACACACACACACACACACACACGACTTCAGGGTATGCTTTAAGTCTTCCCCACACTCCCCAGTGTCAATCACCACTACGAATTGAGCAAGTATCCCTCACAATTCCCCCTGCTCTTTTAAACATTTTATAATGCAAAGTAGGCATCGTTTTTTTAAAGGAATTGCTTTGTGTCTATGTAATTCCAGTTCGTATAAATAGCATCCTGCTGTAATAGGACTCTGCTTGCTTCTTCCACTGTCTATCATGCGTTGAGGGCCCTATTCTTGTTGAAACATATGACCCTGGCTGACCACTGCACCATATGGATATATCACGTTTACTTACCCGCTGAAGGGTGGGGTTTCCATGGATGGAGTAAATCGGGGGAGGACATTCCAGGTAGAGGATGTGGCAGAAGCAAAGGCACAGGGATAGAAAAGCAGGGGTCCAGGGTGGAGGGAGCACTGGGCATATTTGGAGGAGCAGAGGAGGTGCAGTTGGCACACGGGACATCTGGGGTTGTTGGGGGAAAGGCCCCCCCACTCAGAGCCACCGCAAGCCCTCAATAATTCCACTTAGCCACTTTCCAAGTCCTCCCCAGAGAGGCCTATGTTACTCTTTCCATTAATTGTCTCATTAATGACCCACTGAAGTCAAGTACCCATTGTTCTCTGGGCCTGGGGCAGCCTCCCTGGCCTTGCCCCTAGGGGGATTTGTAAACGTCTTTCCTTCCCCTGCTTTCCTTTGGCAGGCATCCTTATCTAGTCCCTGCAGCCCCGGCCTGGGCTGATGCGACACTTCCTCCACCCACACCCTGTGCCAGAACCTGGGGCTGCCCTAAGCCACCAGGCCTGGCTCGCCCTCCCTCTCCCCTGCATCCCCAGCTGCCGAGCTCAGTCTCCACCTATATCCTATAGTTGTGTCTCTCTTCTCTCTGCTCCCCTCTTTTTTTTTTTTGTTTTGTTTTGTTTTAAGGTTCGAAAAATTTAATAGGCAAGGAAGAAGGAAAAAAGAAGAAAACAGTTCCCCCCCTTAGAGACGGGGGGTGGGATTCGAACAAAGAGAAAAGCTTCTCTCCTCCATTCTTTCTAAACTGTTTCCCTTCCTGGTTTCTGTTGCCTTCTCTGTGTGTTCTTCTCTGTGCCCCTCTGTGTCTGTCTCTCAGTCTCTGGCTTTGTGGGTGTCTCTTCCAGAGTATCTCTACAGATGATACTGTCTCTGTGACTCTCGCTATCCCTGTCTGTTTTCTGTCTCTGGGACTGTCTCCATCTCTCTTCCTGGCTGTCCCTGTGTCTTTCTCCATCTGCTGATCTCTGCGCTTATATGTGTGCATGTGTGTGTGTTCCTATTTTTGTCTCCGATTCTGCCTTTGTCTCCCTCCCTCTGTCTCTGTGTATCTCTGTCTCTCTCTCCTCTCTCTGACTCACCTCTCCCCACCTGTCCCTCCTCCCTTGTGGGTCTCTGAACCCTTCTGATTGATTATTGTCCTGTTTCCAACCCCTGCCTCACTGCCACTGCTCACTCAGCCACGGGTCCCCAACACCCACACAGGTCAAACCACCTCCCTGTCTTGCTTCTCTCCCTAGTTACAGCTCCAGCTTCCCCTGATGACAGCCTCGGGGACATCAGAACTAGGAGTAGGCGTGAGGTCCCATAGCTCCCAGACTTTGGGATTCATACATCTGTGAAGTTGAAAAACAGAATCAAAGGAACCCACAGAATGGGACCCATTATTTTTCTAAATAAGGATTTCTAAAGAATCACCAACTTATCATTTTATAATAGAAAGAATAGTTTAATGCCAAAAACAAAAGAGAAAGCTCTAAGAATAGATAACAGTCCATTAATTTAAATAAAGACTTATAAAAACCATTTGCTCCATTACCTTTATGTCACTTATTTTGCCTCAGATGGGTGAAGATGTCAGGATCGGCACAGGTTCCCTGGTCTCGTTGGAAACCAGAGATCTTGCCCAAGTCTTTCCCTGGTTACCAGTGAAATGGAGAGACCATTTTTTAAGGGAAGAAAGGGCAAAACTGGGACAGGACCTAGAAGCTCTCACTGGGTACTCAGCACCTCACAAGTCCCGTTCCAGCCTCACTGGTCTCTCAGTGAAAACATGTGAGGCTGCCTAGTTGGGGGTCAGACACCAGACTCACTGATGCCAAGTGTTCCTCTGTTTCATGTGTCTTTTTTTTTTTTTTTTTTTTGAGACAGTCTTGCTCTGTTGCCCAGGCTGGAGTACAGTGGTGCAATCTCAGCTCACTGCAACCTCCACCTCCTGGGTAAAGCAATTCTCCTGCCTCAGCTTCCCGAGTAGCTAGGATTACAGGCACCCACCACCATGCCTGGCTAAATTTTGTAATTTTAGTAGAGACGGGTTTCACCATGTTGCCAGGCTGGTCTCAAACTCCTGACCTCAAGTGACCTGCCCACCTCAGCTTCCCAAAGTGCTGGGATTCCAGGTGTGAGCCACCGTGCCCAGCCCACTGTGTGTCTCTGGACATGTGGCTTAACCACTGTCTCTGCTTCCTTCCTCACTTGTAGAATGAGCAAAATACCAGCTAGCTCCTTGAGTTGTCTAAAATGTAGTAAAAATTGTTAGCCACTATTATCATCAGGAAGAGGGGCCTGGGCAGTAGTGTCTGGGAAGAAGGGAGCTATTTGGATCAAGGCCTGAGCCAGGAAAGGAACAGAATAGCAAGGATTTTTGCTCTGTCCTCCCCTAGGCAAGCTGTGAGCCTCCGTCAGGGGCAGCAGCCAGCCTGGGAGGAGCTGCTATCTTGGGAGATGTCAGGGCTCTGGAGTCCAGCAAGGCTGCTTTGGAACTCAGGGATGCATGGCAGGTGTGGGATGAGGGCAGAGACCTTCTCCCTTCCTCTTCAGGGCTTCCACCCAGCATGCTCAGGTGCCCCCCGCCCAGGAACCAGCACTTTTGTCACAGACACTGACACTCCCAGGAGTGGAGGTAAAGCCCCCTCAAGTGGCATTTGTGGCTGCAGCTGCCAGCAAAGAGAAGCGCCGGTGGGAAGGAGTACAGTAGATGCCAGTGGCCTTGGATGCCATATGGTGCCTTAAGATGTCTAGAAATGCCTGAGGCTGACGTAGCAGATGAGGTTGAAGGTCCTGGGCAGGGAGGTAAGAAACCCAGAGTTTCTCTAATTATCCTTTTCCTCATTCTAATCTCTAGTGTAAATGTGACACCAGGCCCCTTAGAACTAGACAAACATTTCCTCAACACCTGCTCTGTGCCAAGCACTGTGATCGTCAGAGAATGCACATACTAAGAGAGCAGAGGACCTTCTTGCCAGCAACTCTCACAAGGCTTATCTAGGGTTAGTCATGTTCTGCCTCTGAGCCAAATGTCCAGAGACCCGGGTGAGGCCAGCCTGGAAGATTTGCCACATCTGTTCCCTGGTGAGCACCACTCAAGGGTGTGCCCAGAAAGGAAAGGAAAGGTATGTTGAAGGTGGAATCGACAGGACTTGGTGACTTATTGGATGAGGGCTGAGAGGGAGGTAAAAGTGGCTCCCAGTGTCCTGGCTTGGCACCTGGGTAGATGGTGAGTGTAAGGTCGGCTGCCTCGCCAGGAGCTCGGACACGCCCATCCCTCCCTAAGTCTGGAAAATACGTCACCATTCCGCGCTTACCAGAGCTCCGTCACGTAGCTTCCCTAACGCCCACTTCTGCACTCCCCACCCAAATCTGCACTCAGCACCTAGCCTGCCAAAAAACCCCGCCGAAATTTGAAAAACCCTGCTTCCAGTATACAATCGATTGCCCCATGCTTTGTTTCCCAATATCCAATCAATCGCCTCTAATGCCCGCGCACTGAAAATCCTGCCTACCTACCAGTAGCAGCTCGCCCCGACCAAGCTGTTTCCCAATACCCAATCAATTGCCCTATGCTTTGTCTCCCAATGTCCACCCAATGGCCTCTGACCCCTATAAAACCCCTTGCCCTGAGAAGTTAAACGCGACTTCTCTGGCCCCCCCTTTCCGGACCACAGAACCTCGCCCTGGAGCTTAATAAATTGGCATTTAATTTTCCTCGGCTGATCTCAGTTTCCTCATTTTAAACTCGGCAATATTCCTTACAGTGAGGCTTTTCCCTGAGAGAGAGGAAACACAGGTGGGTGGCTGAACGTAAGATGCTTGAGGCAAATCCAAGTGGGGATGCTTAATAGGCATATCCAGGTCTAGGGATCAGGAGAGGCATCGGGATGGATAATGAATGAATGAGTTAGTGAAGGAAGAACACGGGACCAAGAAGGGCTTACAAAAGACTAGGTAAGTTTTTCCTGCTGGTGGGGCAGGGGTTTAAGGGAGCACATACTAGGCAAAGAAAAGAGCCTAAGAAAAGGCTTGAAGGTGAGAGAAAGCAGCACAAAATTATTAGCTTTCAGAAAAGCTCATAATCCCATTTAGCTAAGTACCGGTTGTATCCGGGTGGTTATAAGAGACACATCAGAATGAAAGGAATCCATCAGGCCCAGAATGCAGAAGTTACTGAATGCCAGTGTGAAGAGTTTACATCATTCAGCGGGCAACAGGGAACCACTGAAGGTTTCTGAGAGAAGAGTGACATGATAAAAGCTATGTTTCAGGTTGTTCTGACATTGCAGGATGGATTGAAATACAGACCAGAAGAAAGGAATGTAAGAGAAAGGGATCACCGGACACAGCGGTGCGTATCTGCAGTCTCAGGATCACCTGAGCCCAGGAGTTCAAGTCCAGCCTGCCCAACGTAGGGAGACCCCTCATCTCTTAAAAAAAAAAAAAAGAGACAGAGACAGAGATCATCACTTCAAACGTGTAGTGCTTCTATGTGAAGCAACCCTTTCCCTCATTCTAATCTCTAATCCTTAATCTACTGAGGGCTAAAACATCAGATCACTTAGGTTAATGCTGAATATAAAGGAAAAGTAAATGGGTTCTACTAAACATATCACTACTATCAATAACTGTTAAATGAAGTGTCTGTTAAAAGGAGTTTAACATATACTTATATATACAATAGACTACTCAGCCTTAGAAAGAAAGGAAATTCAGGCCGGGCGTGGTGGCTCATGCCTGTAATCCCAGCACTTTGGGAGGACGAGGCGGGTGGATTACGAGGTCAAGAGATCGAGACCATCCTGGTCAACATGGTGAAACCCTGTCTCTACTAAAAATACAAAAATTAGCTGGGCATGGTGGCACGTGCCTGCAGTCCCAGCTACTCGGGAGGCTGAGGCAGGAGAATTGCTTGAACCCAGGAGGCGGAGGTTGCGGTGAGCCGAGATCTCGCCATTGCACTCCAGCCTGGGTAACA
>PVKV010010979.1:0-22861 GCA_004027835.1 Alouatta palliata
TGTGTGTGTGTGTGTATGTGTGTGTGTGTATGCGTGTGTGTGTAATCCCTTGTCATCTTTGTTACATGGAGATTTCAATGTTTGAAAATCCTTTGGTTTTAGCTATTTCATATCTTTCATGTTTTTCTATAAAATCCTGTTGCCTTTGGTTCTAAAATCCTATAGTGCTTATTTCTCTAAGGGTATTTAGCTGCAGGATTTCTGAATGAGAGTAACTGATCTGTGAATACACTGCTATTTCAAACACAAAAGAACTTGAACTAAAGTGTTGAGATTTAGAAATATGAGGATTAAAGTGGCAATTGATATTTCTTATCAGAAGTAATAGAAATGTGCACTTTATTCCTCTGGACATATATTTTACAATGTAAAGCTACGTTTAAAATAAACACTTAAAAGCTAGGTCAACGATTTCAAAGACTTTATGAAGAAGATACTATATATTATTAATCATTGAAATATATTTAATAATTGCTAGTATCTACTATCAAATATTTAGTTTTATATCAAAGACTACATTGGGTTCAAGTTTTAATAACTATGATAAATGAGAACAATTTAAGGATTCAAAATTAGGTAATAGGTAAGAGTGTTTACTTTGATTAAAATTTGCTTTTCATTTTTAGAATAATCATTAACATAACCTTGAAAATAATAAAATAAAAGTAGGGCATAGTTTTGCTATATGCTTAATATTGTGCTAGGGGATGGTACAGAAATGTGAAAAAAAATAAGCATTATATTTGCTCTGTGAAGTTAGACCTTTACTTTTTTATCCTTTGCAAGGTTTCTAATACCATTTAATTTATAATTGCTTTCTCAGCTGTTTTGCTTTCTGCCTCCAAAATACCTGTCCATGTTAGACTTAATATTCATATTTTTGTCTACATGACTATAATTCGTTCTCATAACTTTCATATTTTTATTCTGCTTCTTATTTAGACAAATAATCTTAAAGTGGACTTTAGAACAGCAAAATTGATTTTATTTAATAATTATATATTAATAGCACCACATAAATACATACTACTCAAAAATTAAGAAAAAGTAAAATATACAAATTATTTCAGAATATTATCCATGAAAACTTCCCCAACTTTGTCAGGAAGGCCAACAGTCATATTGAAGAAATACATAGAACTCCTGCAAAAGTCTATACAAGAAGACTTTCCCAAAGACCTGTAATAATCAGAATTTTTATGATAAAAATAAAGAAAAAAGAATGTCAAAGACAGCTAGAGAGAAAGAGCAGGTCATCTGCAATGGGAACCCCACTAGTCTAACAGTGGACCTCTCAGCTGAAACCCTACATCTCAGAAGAGATTGAAGGCTTATACTGAATATTCTTAAAGAAAAATACCTTCAACCAAGAATTTCATATGAAGCCAAATTAAACTTTTTAAGCCAGGAGAAATAAGATCCTTTTCAGATAAGCAAATGCTCAGGGTGTCTGTACCACCAGAACAGTTTTATAAGAGTTCTTGACAGGAGAACTAAATATAGAAAGGAAAGACTGCTAGTGTCTGATAAAAAAACAGACTTCAATACACAGACCAGTGACACTATAAAGCAACCACATAAACAAGCCAGCATAATTACCAGCTAACAACACAATGACAGGATCAGATCAACACATATCAATACTAACCTTGAATGTAAATAGGCTAAATGCCCCCACTAAAAGGCACATTTAGTTTCCTAAATTTTTTTCCTATCAACTTAGTTGTTTTTATTTTATTTTGTAGATAAATGCTGAGGTCAATGATTTTCAGCTCGTCCTCTTTTCTAATACATGAATTTAGAGTTGTGATGTTCCTAGCAAATTTTAATTAAACTGTACGGTACAAGTTTTTCCTTGTATTATTTTTTCATTATTTAAATAAAAACATCTTATAGTTTCCATTAAGATATTTTCTTTGACGTTAGAGAAATTTAGAAGTGTGCTATTTAACTTGAAAATAATTTTGATTTTCTAGTTATTTGGTTATTTATTTTGTCTCAATTCTGTCATAGGCACCACACATCGTATTACTTGAGTCATATAAAATATGTTTACTTACCTTATTAACCTCATTCTTTTTTTGATGTAACCATTCCTTTGGAATTAAATAAGTGTGCATTTTGCCACAGTTGTTTGCACTGCTATATGCATGTCAATTAGTAGCATTTTGTCAGGCATACTGTTCCAAGTATTCTGTAACATTACCAATTGTTGTCTGATTTTTCTTTCAGTTACAGAGGTACTTTTTTCAGTCCTTAAGATGATAGACTTGTCTATTTCTTATTTTAATTCTGTCAACTTTTGATTGTCTATTTTGATAGCTTTATTGAGGTACTATTCACGTACAATTAACTGTTCATATTTAAAGTGTAAATTTGGGTTACCTCTGAAAAAGGTACATGCCCATGAATTCAACCCCACAATCAAGATAAAGAACATATCTATCACCTCTAGTTCCTAGTGTTTCTTTGTAATCCATTTTTCATCCCGTTTTATCAGCACTTGTATCATTTTCAGGCACATGGTGATTCATTTTCTGTCAAAGTAAATCAATTTCGATCTCCTTTATAGATGACTCCACTCTTATAATAAGGTTACATCTCAATTAACCCATGGTAAGTTGAAAATATCCTAAGTGAAAAATGCATTTAAGACATCTAGCCTACTGAACATCGCAGCTTAGTCTAACCTACAGTAAACATATTCCAAACACTTACATTAGCCGACAGCTGGGAAAAATTATCTGGCAACACAGTACACTGAAGAGTATCAGTTGTTTACCCTCATGACCATGAGGCTAACTGGGAGCTGCAGCTTGCTGCCACTGCTAATCATCAGAGAAATGTCATAGAGCCAATTGCTAGCTCAGGAGAAAATTCAAATTCAAAATTTGAAGTATAGTCTCTACTGAATGCATATTACTTTCACACCATTGTGAAGTCAAAAATTGGAGGTCAAAATCATTAGGGATGGTCTATAATTTTATATAAATGGAAACATACACTATGTAACTTTTTTCTTAGTTGACTTCGTATGTTTAAGATGTATCCATGTTGACATGTAAATGGATAGATAATTCCTTTTTATTGTTGAGTAGTATTCCACTGAATGAATATTCCACAATTCATTTATTCATTCACCTGCTGATGGACATCTGAACTGTTTCCAGTTTTAGGTCATTACAAATAGATCCACTGTAAGTCTTTGCGCTGAAGTTTTAGTCTTCTCATATGCTCTTATTTCTCTTAGATAAACACTACGGAGATGAATGGATAGATCATATTGTAGGTGTAAGTTTCACTTTTTAAGAAATTGTTGAGTGTTTGATAAAGTGGTTGTAGTATTTACAATCCCCATCAGTAGTGTATAAGAGTTCTAGTATGTCCACATCCTCACTTTACGGTAAATGTGCAAATAATGTTAGATGTGCTTGCTTAGAAGAAAAATTTGCTTGTGTTCAGATGTATCTGTTCTATTTCTTATCTGGCTTTGGAATTCTCTGTGCATTAAATATCTACCCTTGCTTTGTCTGTCTAGTAATTCCTACTTACCTCTCAAGATGAATCTCTAATCTACCCCAAAATGTGTTGTATTCTCTACCTTGTACAACGTCTTTGTCTCTCAAGTTCTGAAGTCCCTATGCCATAGAAACATTCTTATAGTTCAGGCAATCTTACTTGATTAAGGGTTTCTCGCAGGAAGAATCACATATTATTTATCCTTTAACTTGCCTCATAACTTGACACATATGAAGAGCTCAATATATTTTGTGTTGTTAAATGAAATAGTAAACATAATTTTATAATTCTCTGTCTTATTGATTATCTGTAAAAGCTTGTAAATGAACATTTCTTACTAAATGGAAAGACACATGGAATTGCATTGATTGCTTCTAAGACTTGAGCCATTCAGAGCGCAATTAACGAATAAAACGAGATATAAAGAAACTTCTGAGAACATGATTTGATTTAAAATTTAATCATTGCTCACTCATGACTGAGATTGGAGTTTAACTTATTAGATACCATCTGCTGCCTAAACATCTAGGGAATATTTTTAAGGAATATCTTTATAGAGGAAATGATAATCTTGTGCCAACTTGTTTATCACTTATCTGGTTGCTGGCATTTAAACTTTGTAACAACAGAAATTATAGTTGAGTGCATAAAGCAATAAATGAAAACTAGATATGATAAGAGCACAATGAAAATGTAAATGACTTTTTCCACCAGATTCATTAGTTCTGGTATCATAATGAGCTATGTAAATGTGAGACTAGGTTACATGGCAACGGTGGAATGATTCAGAAGGCAAGTTTGTTCGGATAAGTGCTAGTTTGAGTATCGGCTATACCTTTAAATACCATTGTGACCTTGGATGATTAAGAAGCCATTGTAACTAACCTTAGGTTTTCCATCATAACTAGTGAAGAATAATAACAATCTTATGAATTGTAGTAGCAAGTGTGTGCATGTTTATATACTTGCTTATTTTATTCATGGTCTACATAATCTAGGCAAGATGATCATTTAGGACTGAAGAAGTCCAGAATATGCCACTTCACAATAATCCACTTTGGTATAAGGATTATTTTGAGCCAAAAGCAGTTCAAACTCAGCAGAGGAAGAAAAAGGTATCTGGCCTCCCATATCCTGCCTAAAAGGAGGGCAAAATTTCCTTTTGTGAGGGTGTTGACAGTTTTCCTTGTTAAGGCATCCCTCTTTCCCATACCAGGAATAGGAGAGCAACTCTTGTTGCCAGAGGTGGAGAGTGGACACCAAGGTTAGGCTGCATAAACAAACCTTACTAAAGTGGTCCTAAGCCCAAACAATATTTCCTTTGTTAAAATAGTACATAAACTGGAATCTAACCACTTCTTAGAGTTTCACTTCTTTTCTGTAAAAATCCGTGTATGTAAATATTTACAAAATTGTTTAACTTTCCTCCTGTTAATATATTTGTTACTTTAATTTTAAGCCTCCCAGTCATAAAATCAAAAGGGTAGAGGAAAAGTTTTTCCTCTCCTATAGTACTCTTAAATTAGACATTTTTACTTTAATGGGTATGTATTTTAAAAATGAATACCTTGTAAAAATTGAAAAAAATGATAAACTGAAAAAACTAATTCTTCAATAGTTACTTGGTTCACAAGCATTTCTAATTCCTAGGAGTTTTTATCTCTGCATGTCATATAAATTCTAACAGCTTTGATATAAGACAGTCACACTATGCTCAGTAAATGTATATTTGCAATGTTCCTCTGTTATCATGTAACATTAATTCTTTTTAAAGCAATTGGTATTAGTTTCCTGAATCTGCCATATAAATTACCACAAACTTGGTGTCTTAAAACAACAGAAATTCACTATCTCACAATTCTGGAAGCCAGAGTCCAAATCAAGGTGTTGATAAGCATGCACTCCCACTGGAGGCTCTCAGAATTCTTTTCCTAGAGCTTTGTGCTTCAAATGACTCCAGACTTTGAACCCACAAGTACCTGGGACCAGTCTCAATCAATTTAGAAAAGTCATTTTGCCAAAGTTAAGGGCACACTTGTGACACAGCCTCAGGAGGTACTGATGACATGTGCCCAAGGTGGTTGGGGTACAGCTTAGCTTTATACATTCTAGGGAGACATGAGAAACCAGTCAATAGGTGTCAGGTGTACATTGGTTTGGTCTGGAAATGTGGGACCAGTTAAAGCAGGGAGCCTTCATGTCATAGGTACATAAGGCATGAAAGATTGCATTTTTGGGGTCTTTGATCAATCTTTCACTGGATACACAATTTACATATGAGAGAGGGGTAGAGAAATAATAATTTATGCTTTAGTCTGGCTCAGTGAATCTGCATTTTTACATAAACAATAGGGCAGAAGAATCAGTCAAAAATGCACTTTTCTCAGCTGAACAGAGGGATGACTTTGAGTTCTGTCCTTTGTCCTGCACCTATGAAAATAAGCTATCAATTTATATTGCTGGGTGAAATTCAACAGAATTGTTTTAGGGTAAAGATCTTCACAGGGAATTTCCTTGTGGACAAATTGTGAGAAATTTTCATCTTTGTAGCTATTTATTTTTCCCCAGTTTTCATCTTTGTACCATCTAATTTAGGAATAAAATGGGAGGCAGTTTTGCCTGACAGTTCCCAGCTTGACTTTTCCCTTTGGCTTAGTGATTTTGGGGTCCCAAGATTTACTTCCTTTCACAAGATGGTCCTTGGCTTCTAGCTGCAAAACTCCACTCTCTACCTCTGTCTTCACATGGTCTTGTTCTTCTCTCAGTGTGTCTCTGTGTCTCTCTTTCTGCGTATTTTATAGGGATACTTGGATTTAGTGGATGATCAGGCTGATCATCCAGAGATCCTTAATTTAATTGCATTTACAAAACCTTCATTATTCCCGAATTAGGTCACATTCACAGGTTCTGGGGATCAGAAAATGAACATATCCTTCAGGGCATTTTATCACTCACTCTTACGGATGGACTCATGCAACCTCTATAATTTTTACTTGAGATATGGTGTTCACATGAACACATGCATTTACTAAACTGCTACGTGTGACTTTGTTCCATTTTCCCACCTTTGTTACTCTAAAACAGTAGCTGCATTGCCTAATCTGATCTCATAACAGCACTGACCTCAGCCTGATTGTATTATTTTCTATCATTTGAATATCAGAACCTTTTTGATTTTTGTCTACGTTCTTCCATACAGAAGCTTTTACATCTGTATCTGCCCTCTCTACTACTGGGAACATGAAGCAATTTTCAGAATAGAGTTACAAAAATATTCTCCACTTCCCAAACCTATAACAAACAAAAGCTGCTCTTAAGTTCTTTTTTCAAAGGTTACAGAATAAGAGTTGAAACTAGTGGTTAACATGAAGCTACAGAAGCTCATTATCACTCAGCAGCTGACAGAAAAATATTTTTTAGCCAGATTATGTAACATTTCTAGGTCCCTTGGCACACAACAACCACATCCTGTTGCCTCTTCGTGGGTAACTCATGTGAGCTCACATTAAATATAAGCTTCTGTTTTAACTAATTCCCTATGGAAGTTTTGCTTGAATCTCTGCTTTAGTTGAAAGCGTTTCTAACTTGTTCTTTAACATTGATTTGGTAAAAAAATATGACCCTCTGAAAATCGTTTAGGGCTAATCCTAATACTGAATCAAGTAAGCACAGACAATTAAAGGTGGAGAGAAGTCATTTTTCAGTAGCTATTGATCTTACCAAATCCTGTCATCCATATTAAGTGCAGAGATCATTAGACCTCTTTGTGTATTAACATTTGTAATGATTGTGGTGGAACTGGAAATGATTATCTCAGTGATTTTGATGGTAGTATTTTTGGAACCTATGCAAATAAGATGCCTCTCTGTGAACCATTTCTAGATTATCCATTTATTCACCTTTCAATATGATAACTTTTTAAAGTGTGGACAAAATATTTGAAACAAGTTCATTGTTAATTAGTGTATGGTAAATTTTCATGCATTTTAAAATTTGTTACCATAAAAATCTCTCTTCTTTCTTACTATTGGTTTATAGTAACCAGGGGCCCAACTGTGGATATCATTTCTTTTTCCAATTCTCCCATGCTCTGGCCTCTCTGAAATATTTCACAATGTGACGCAGACATTTTGATAATTTCTTTTCTTTTCTTTTTGAGATGGAGTCTTGCTGTGTTGCCCATGCTGAAGTGCAGTGTCACGATCTTGGTTCACAGAAACCTCTGCCCCCCAGGTTCAAATGATTCTCCTGCATCAGCCTTCCAAGTAGCTGGGATTACAGGCACATGCCCCCATGCCCAGCTAATTTTCATATTTTTAGTAGAGACAGGATTTCACCCTCGTGGCCCAGCTGGTCTTGAACTCCTGACCTAGTGATCCAACCACCATGGCCTCCCAAAGTGCTTAGACCACATAACACATTTATCAGCTGAAAGCAAAATATTCTTTAAAATAAGTTTACAGGTGTGAAGTCATGATATCCGGGCTTTAGTCCTAACTCTGACATTCACCAGCTACCAAAGGAAAGATATGTTGATTTATTATTTAGTATCTCTTTTTCTTTATTGGTAAAATAATGATTTTGAATGTTTAATAGTCATCAGGTTCCTTTTATCTTTGTTCATCTATGTTGAAGTCAGTCAGTCCTAGGTCATATACCTTTCTTCAGAAAGAGATATATATCTATTATTACAGATAATTTTAAAAGTGAATAACTGCACATATCTGGCCAGAAGAGTGTTTTATAAAATAGATACAAACCTATCAAACTGTCCCTTTATGTTTTATGCTACATGAATTGATCTGCCTGTATAATTATTCATAGAAATTTGATTCATTTATACAGAATCAACTACATACTTGAGCATATTTTTCCCCACTTCTTGAATTTAAGATTACTGTATCTGACACTTCTTGTTTGTATATTTTGGAATCACTGAATAAACATCATTTATGCTTATTTCTTGAATAGTTTATATCAAAATTTTTATATGCCAAGTTTCTTGACAGTATTCCTAACATTTCATAATTCAATGGTAGATATATAGTCAGTGACATAACTCAGTATCACATTAAACACAACATAATTCCTGCAACTATTTTGTTTTCCTTTTACTTATAACAGATTTAAATATTTTTATAAAGTTATCTTTTTCCAGATATAAGATTTCAAGAAATACAGAATGCACATTAACATTGTCAGTCACAAGTTTAACTTTGCCAACTACTTATATCTAACATTAGAAGTATGGTATATTTAAAAAAACTACCTATCTATCTTCTATCTATCTATCTATCTATCTATCTATCTATCTATCTATCTATCGTCTCTCTATCTATGTATCTATCTAGCTGTCTAGCTACCTGTCTATCTATCATCTATCACCTTGTAAGACAAAGAACTTGAGGCAGCTCTTTTCTTAGCTTAATTAATCAGAATGACTTAAAAGAGGTTTTAAAAGATTTAATTACTTTGGTCTCTAAGTATCAATGAGAAATAAATATTTAATAATGCATTCTTTGGAAGTATTGTTATGGTCTTATTTAATTGAATATCAAACATTTAAGTTCTCTCCTTTTTTTATTTTTTCAACCCGAGCAAATATATTTCTACTTTTTCCTGCCTGAAATGAATTTACTAAATATAGGACTTTTGTGTACAATGAGGAGCATATCTCAAGATAAACCAAGGCAAGACAAACTATTTTTCTAGAGTACATTTAAGTCAAAGAGATTTTATATCTTATCAAAAGTAAATATTTCATAAAGAACTAAATTCAAAAATTCATTTTCATTGAGGAATGAAGAGAAATGTGTCTGTTATTGTTTTTTTTTTTTTTTTTTTTTTAACATTAGTCCTGTCACCTAAATAGGTGATGAAAGACATTTAATTAGAAACAACTTTGGTGAAATCTTCTGGAAAAAATTTAGCAGTAGCAAGTGTTCAAAAATTGAATACTTTTTTTTAATTAATTTTATTTTGTGCCAGGCACTCTTCTAACCAAAACAATGTATTACTGATATACTGAATGCTCACAAAACCCTAGGAGATAGTTCTTATGACATAGTTGAGGAAATTGAGACTTGAGGTATTACATGGCAAGCCCCAGGTCATCACGAATAGCAAAACTTATGATGAATCCTTCAAGGCTCATGCACGTGAACATATATGCTACACTGCCTCATAAAACAAAGACTGAAAATTCTTGAAGCCACTTTCTAGCTTTAAAACTTCAGATAAAAAGAAGAGCTCTAACACATGTGAGAATGCATTGCTTAGCTAACTTAAAGCCTTTGTAACTTATTAATTTTGATCTATAGCAGGAATCATTGAACTGTGGCCCACAGGTGAAATCTCACCTGCCACATTTTTTGTATTACCTGCCACTTTAATTGTATATACCAAGAATGTTTTACACATTTTTCTATGGTTGGAAAAAAATCAAAATAAGAATAAATTTCTTTTTAAGTTATCTGTATTTGTTAAACCTTTTAAAGCCAAACATGATTCAGGCACTATATTTCAATTTACAAGCTCTCTCTGAGTTATTTTTGAAGAGCTTTACAATATACCTAGGTAAGCTTATAATTTTGTTCTTCCAATAATACTTTTCTTTGGAAACCAAGTCCTGTGGAGAGTTTAATGCTCCAGTTTAACGTATTTCTAGAGACTAGCGTGTGCAGAGTTGTCAACTACAGCAGATGCAAAGTTGAAAAAGCAGATCTTAGAAGACATAAAAATAATTTTCTTCTAAACACCAAGGTGTATCTCAGAACACTTCAGTGGCAAAAGATCTGGTCTACTAAGGAATCCCACTTGATAGCTAAACACTTTAGACCACAAAGTTAATGTTGGGTTACATACATCTTACAACACACATTACCTAAATCTGTTAAAATAAGCCAAAGTGAAACTTGGAAAGCATACCAGTTCTGCTTTAGTGCCTAAAGGATCACAATGTCACTTAGAAGTAAATCTTATCTTCCCCTTGTAATAGTTATTGTCATGCCATTCAGACTCTTTAGATGTTAATAAAAACCAAGAAAAAATTCCTTGAAAATATATTCTCAGAAGGAATAAAGATACAGCATTGCATACATGTGCAAGTCATTCCTCAGCTAGTGCTTAGTCAATTCTTCCATGCATGATGTGTCATCATCTCCTTTGAGAGGTAGCATTTCTTCAGTTACAGCAGCAATGGTATCATCAGCAGTAGGATCATATTCATCAATACCCAGGTTGAGTTTGATTATCCTGTAATCTTGTTAATATGTGTTTGGGAGATCTTCCAGACTGGATCCAGAACATAGGAGTGCAGCTTCATAAAAGCAAGATGGGCCGGATGTGGTGGCTCACGCCTGTAATCCCAGCACTTTGGGAAGCCGAGGCAGGCGAGTCACGAGGTCAGGAGTTCGAGATCATCGAGGTGAAGGTTGCAGTGAGCCGAGACTGCGCCATTGCACTCCAGCCTGGGCGACAGACCAAGACTCCATCTCAAAAAACAAACAAACAAAAAAAAACAAGATGATCAGATCCTTCACAAACTAGTTCTTGTCAGCCTCTGCTGTTTCCCTCAAGGTCTCTGTAGCGGAGTGGTCAGTATTTAGCTCCAGGTGTTTCTTTGTGGCCACGTTACCCATTGTTGAATTATCTCTTAGGGCTTGAGCTTTGGTGATTCCTTCCATGTTTGCTGTCCAGCCATACATGTTTGTGATAACACAACATGGGGACGTCACCAGTTGCTTTGCACAACTACCTTTTTTTATTTTTTCTCCAATATATATCTTTCATAATTTTGCAGATATTCCCAAACTTTGTTTCTTTCTATGTTTGTTGTTCTGTTCTTCATATTCTGGAAGTTTCAAGCCTTCTTTGGGGACTGACGCTAAAGTCTTCCCTTCAGATTCCTTCAGCTGTTGGACACGGTACTCATCAGTTGGCTCAATCATATAGATTAGTTTTAAGCCAAACTTCCAAAGATGTTCCACAAAAGCTGCGTAAGTGAGCTACCAGTCCTTGGTCTCACTTGTGACATAATGTGTTTCTGGCTTTCCCTCATTCTGGTGCAACAGTCCTTGAGAGAAATCATTTCATCACCAGAAGCAGGTGTGTTGTATTGATATGGATGGTGAGCATGGAAGTGCTGAGTAGAGAGCGTTGTGTGTGATCCCTGGCTAGGGCTCCACCCCCAGGCCTTTGCCCACAAACCTAGGTAAGGACAGGCATTTCTGTTTTTATGCCCAAATATTGCAGTTTCCAAGACCACCTTGGCTGGCCATGTCCCCATCCTGTGCCTATAAAAACTCCAAGACTTTGGCAGCCACAGACACAAGAGGCTGGAGGTGGAGAGAATAAAACTGTCAGAAGAGCACACAAGTGGCTGGACATGGAGAGGAGTGGAAGAACACACCGACAGGCATCAGCAGACGGCAGCAGGCCATCCACTGGCAGAACAACGTGGATGCCCAGGGGAATCTGGCCACTGAGCGACCGGACTTCAAGGGAAAACCATTTTCCCACTCCATACTCCTTCTGGCTCCCCATCCATCTGCTGAGAGCTACTTCCACCATTCAGTAAAACCTTGCACTTATTCTCCAAGCCCACGTGTAATCTAATTTTTCTCATACCAAGGCAAGAATCCTGGGATACAGAAAGCCCTCTGTCCTTGCAATAAGGCAGAGGGTCCGACTGAGCTGATCAACACAAGCTACCTACAGACGGCAAAACTAAAACACACGCCCAGCGGGACTTCAGGAGCTGTGAACATTCACCCCTAGATGCTGCCTTGGGGTCGGAGCCCACACGCCCCAAGACCTGCCCATCTGCTTGCTCCCCCTAGTGGTTTTGAGCAGTGAGGCACGAAAGAAACAAGCCACACCCTTATGACATGCCCTGAGAGGGGGATAAGGAAACTTTGCCCATTTCAGTACCTTAACATCTTATTTTGCTTCCGATTTTGAGAGTCTTTGTGTATTTCACGCTTTATGTTTCTAGAGAACTGTTCATAAAACTTTTTGTAGTTCTCTTTATCTTCTGCCAGTTCAGTGAAGAGTTCTAAGCATTTTTTGACTACTTTTTTCCTAGTAACTTTCAAAATGTTGTTTTGCTGCAACATTTCATGGAAAATCTTTAGGGGAAGATCCTCTGAGTCCACCACCTCTTTAATGAAGTTAAATATTCAGGTATTAGCTCCTCACAGTTTTCCATGATGAAAACTCTCTGTACATAGAACTTAATATCATTTTTCTTTTTGATTTTAAATAAGTCTAAAGGAGCATGTCTTGGGACAAAAACAAGAGCTCTGAACAATAATATGTCTTGACATATAAAAATTACCTGAAATACAAGTTTCTGTGCCCATAAATAATGTTTTATTGAAACACAGTCATGCTTCTTCATTTAAAAAAATTTTTTTTTTTTTTTTTTTTTGAGACAGAGTTTTGCTCTTGTTGCCCAAGCTGGAGTGCGATGGCACAATCTCAGCTCACTGCAACCTGTGCTTCCCAGGTTCAAGCAATTCTCCTGCCTCAGCCTCCAGTGTAGCTAGGATTACAGGCACCCACCACCATGCCAGGCTAATTACTTGTATTTTTAGTAGACACGGGGTTTCACTGTGTTAGCCAGGCTGGTCTCGAGCTCCACCTCAGCCTCCCAATATGCTGGGATGACAGGCGTGAGTCACTGTTCCCTGCCACGCCTCTTTATTTCTCTATTTTCTATGGTTCCTTCTACACTACAACATTGATTCCAGCAGTTGCAATGGAGAAATTTGGCCTGAAAAGTTGAAAATATTTACTATTTTGTCATGTAAGAAAAAGTTTATGGATCCCTTGCCTACAACATTCACCAGGAAAACATTGTTTATGTTTAGTTGGGCATATAATATTAATACATTATTATTTTGTACATATATAACAATTATTGTCAAAGAACCCCGAGGGATAAAAAATAGGACAAAAATTTGGGCCTTGAATTATGCCTCAAATCTAGCAATCATTAAAAAATGAGAACAGCTAACAACTAACATATGAGTATTGATTTTATATGCAATAGCATTTCAAACAAAGGATCAGATCAATGTTGAAATATATAAGGAAAATTTCATGCAGAGGAAATAGTTGTGCTTTTAAGGCTGGGGTCTTTTGGTTAGATGTAGGAAGGGAGAGGTGCGACTTCATTTTGTAGCAGGAAACTAGAGGAAAGGCAAAGAGACTGGGTGCAGTTGGTCATGCCTATAGTTCCAGCCTTTTGGGAGGCTGAGGCTGGAGGAGTATTTGAGGCCAGAAGTTTCAGGTTACAATGGGCTATGATTACACCACTGTGCTCCAGTGCAGGTGATAGAGCAAGACTTTGTCTCAAAAAAAAAAAAAAAAAAAAAAAGAAAAGAAAAGAAAGAAAAAGGCAAAATGGTGATGATTAGTGTATGAGAAGACATAAATGTAGATGCAGACTCTGGTGAAGAGAAGACAACGATTTACATGCCCAAATACAACTGTCTTGCCCATGTAGTATATAGTTCAGGTCCCTCTGTCTCAAAAATAAAATTCTTTTAAACTTTAAGTCTAGGTCCCCATATGCCTCAAGAGCTTACCAATTTGGTTTCATTTTTGTAGTTCAAGAAACATTTTCTTAAATGCATACTCCACCCCCTCCCCCGCACCGACATGGTCTGTTTTCTTTAACCTCACAGCCAAATAGCTAAACGTTATTTGGGACAGCTCTGTCATCTTGGATATATGATATATGAGGATTTTGACCTTCCCTAAGTCTTCAACATTTCTGGGTCATCCTGTTACATGTTTCTGGAAAGTTTCCTGTCCCTTTAGCTTCACCAGCTATTTCACAACTTCTGTGTTCCTGAAGCTTATAATTTCAATTTTTTCTTCACATTTACTAGATTATTCTGCTTTTCTATTTATGGGAAAATCAAAACTATAAGGCAAAAAATTAATTGAATTCCTTTTCCTCCATTGATACATTTAACTGTACCAACACCTTAGCATGCCTCCCTTCTGCAAATGTTAAAAAAAAGAAAAAAAGAAAAAAAATCCTGTTTTCCAAATGCAACCTACTTACCTGACTTGGAATTTTGCCCTTGCCCTCTCTCTGGAAATTTGGCACAATTTCACGCCCTTCAATCTACCTATTGGCATCTTCCCCTCTACATGCAAACACACGCATCAAAGCAACCCATGATTACTGACATCTCACAAGGCTCAGACTTAGGTCTTTCCTCATTCTGCATATCCTCTCTGGGCAATTTTATTAATACTTGTGTCTGAGACTCCCGTTTATTGGAAGTTTTCTGAAAATCTCTCTTTTTAGAATTAATATAATTAAAAATAAATTAATATAATTTAAAATATATTAATTGTTTTAATCTGTTTAAATTTTAAACAATTTAAAATCTATTAATCTGAATCTAACAATTGCCAACTTCTTTTGATTTTTATATACCTTCTGCTGTGGTCTGAATATGCTTCCCAAAATTCATGTTTTTTTATGTTTTATTTTTTATTTTTTTCACATTTACCAAGTTGTTTTGCTTCTATTTTTACAGGAAAATCAAATATATAAGGCAAAAATTTAGTTTTTTTCCCCTTCATTTATAGATTTATCTGTACCAACACCGTAGCATGTCTCCTTCCATGCCTCCAGCATGCCTCCATTAATGTGTTGGATTAATCACCAGTGCAGTAGTGTTGGAAGGTGGGGCCTAATGGGAGGCATTTAAGGTCTTGAGGGCTCTGCTTTCATGAATGAATCAACCTTGCCATTAAAAAGGCTCATAAGACTGAGTTCTCTATCTGCCTTCCACCATATAAAGACACAGCAAGAAGGCCCTTGTAAGATGCTAATACCCTGATCTTGAACTTTCCAGCCTCCAGAATCATGAGAAAGAAAGGTGTACTTTATTTCTTTATATATTACCCAATCTGTGGTATTCTGCTATAATAGCACAAAACAGACTAAGACAACCTTTTACATCGCCTATTTCAGAAAACTGAACCAAAATCTATTGTGTTTCAAAAACTAAGAAACCTTCATTTTTGCATTAAATCCCTGGTTCTAAGATTCCATGTTAACATTCAAAAAATATTTTGTTGCTTAGTATCCCCCTAACTATCTGTTCTTTACATGCTGATGTCTACTTTTCTGCATGGTACTCTCATTTTTTCCCAATTGAATTGTTCCTCTTATTTATTATTGTTTTCCCTCCCCTCAGGCACATGCTTGCCCAATCAATCACCCCTGTTCTGTTCTTGTCACACAGTCTGTCAAACCTAAGAATATGACCATGCCATTAACATGGTTTTGAAACTGCCCTGTTCATTCCAATAATTTCCTTTTGGATGTAGGATAAACATTTAAAACATGTACATGGCTTGAAGCCCTTCATGGAATCTCTATTGAGTCTCCTCTCCTCTCCTCCTTCCCTCACAGTTTATGCTTCACTCTTCCTCACTCTGGCAATGCCACACTTTCTCATAGTTCTGTACAATTATAGTTGTCTTCCCAGGTCAATAAAGATCCCAGGTCCTTTGATTTTCTGATTTGCCTGAGAGAAAATTCATCTTCTGGCTTGACTGCAAATCCTGTATTTTCTGTTGAGCCCACTCTGATTTCTCCAGATAAACCCAAATAAAACTGCAATAATGTTTCATGCTTATTAAAAATATGCATTGTATGGAGATTTCATGTTAATTTCTCATCTGCCTTTTTTGTCTATTTTTCACCAGATGTAAGCTCTTGAAACTTATTTGAAAGGTATATTCTTCCCTCTCTTATCACAATATACATTGTAGTGCTGCAATTCAGCTTTTAATGTAGGAAAAATAACTTTAGATGATGAGTGGGAAATCCTTAGATCCACCAAACTTCATCATTGCCATTATCTTTATCAGGAATAACATCTATTTCAGTGCTTACTATGCCAGTCATTATGTGAAAAACATTCATAAAATTATCACTTTTAATACTTGTACCATTTTTCAAGTTAGATAATAACATATTCCCTTTTTATAGATGATAAAGCTGAATCAAGAGATTCTTCAGGTTGCCTCCAGAGTCTATATTCTTAACATTAAACTATGTTTTCTGAATTCAAGGATTAATTCACAAATTAATTTTAAGTGCATAACTTCTCCAGTTTTGTTACTGACTACTCTCCATAAATAACAAAACTATTTGCTGCTTTACTTGAATTTTTAATGCCAATCACACAGTTTCATGATGCAAGAATATGGGCTTCTGACATCATATGTGAAAGACACATAAGGATTTTATTAGACAGCATAGTTGGTCCAATTCAACTACGCTGAACTGACAAATTACAAAGTGCAGTTGTAAGTACCATTCAGCACATTACATAGGCTAAATATGATCTTATTCTGTGATAACAGAGGAAGCATGACATTCATATTATGAGAGGTGATCATCTACCTCTAATTGCTGTGGGTCAGACTCCACATAGAGAACTACTTTCAGTAGTGGATGTAATAGGTTCAAAGACATCTAAACTAAATGTGTTAAAAGGAAAAGGAAATTTAATGGAAGAGAATTTCAAATACAGCAAATTTACAATAAAAACAAAAGATACTGGAGTATTTTACTAGAATGGACAAAGAGTTGCTTTCCAAGTATTTGAAGAACATTTCTGTGGAAGAGAAACTATATTTTGATTTAATTTTTTTATGTTCCTATAAATTAGAACTAGACTTAGTGGTTGAAGCAAGGATGTCCTGAGATGAAATGAGAGCATGAAGACTCGTGGACTTCACCAGAGCTGGAAGTGACCAGGCATATCTCAGATGGAGGTTTAGTGGGGATGGTACAGAGTTTAGTTATTAAAAGAATACTTGGACTACAAATTTAAGATCTACACAGTCCTGTTTTTCCGTGATGTTGAAATCATATTGCTATTGACTTATTAAATTTTCAAATTTATTAAGCATTATATGTATACTTCATTTGTAATTACATACTTCAAAACAGAAATCGAGGTAGTTTACTGCTTAAAAAAAAGTGAAGTATGTCTTCCAATGTAGAGACTTTGGTAAGTGCTATGCCTTGCCATGACATGCAAGATCACTTCCACATTTTAATGTCAAAACTTGATCTATTGCAAAGCCAAGTGAATTGTTATTCAGAGAAATGGAAAATGTATCTAAAAGTGTCCCCATAAATCTGTTGCCAGATTGCGGTTTACACCAGACTTTAAACATTTAGAATGATGGAAAGTAAACATCATAAAATGATCTAAAATTATATCGAATCTATCAGAAGAATTCTTCATAGTATAACGTGAAATGGACATGCTTTTATAGCAATATCAATTTTGTGCTGAGTTTACACATAAAAAATACTTTTTGGCAATATTTTCAAATTAATAAATTATTTTGAGGGGGAAAACACTTTATGAAAAGAAAATGGCAAAACAATTTTTAATATCAGAATATAATTTGATAAATAAAAGAAAGCCATAAAATGAAATATATATGGTTATATAATATGAAAATTGCCAGACAAAATAGTTTGCTTTTCAAAGTTCTCCTCAGATAAAAATTTCAATCAGAACTAATTTTATTAAAATTGAACCTGGTTAAAATTATTTTGAACACTTGGATGGGTCAATTACTATAAGACTGTGTGTAATTCTATACTTCAAATTCTCACCTGACTCAATGTAATATTTTATGCTTTAAAATGCTGCTATATGAGTACTAGAGAATATTTTTATATTAACCAAGTAAAATATATAATTCATATCCAATAATAAGTTTAAAAAACTTAAAACATTTGCTTCATTCAAATTTACTAAATTGCAACGTCCAAGTAGACATCATTGCCTCCTCTGTGTCCTGAGAATTTTACTTCATTTTCAAAAATGTGAATATAGCTTGATAAATGTTCTCTGCTATGTTGGAAAGAGCTGTGGTTACCCTTGAGAATGAGTCATTCTTTTTTAGTGACTGAATCCCCATGAGATCTTTGACTTTCTAGTCATCGGTACTCACATAGTACCTTCCACTGTTTGGCACTGAATACTAAACTCATAATATTTCAGAGACTAGGATACATTTCTAGATGATAGAATTGTGGTATACAATTCTTAGGTTATAACAAGAAAGAAATTGAAAGACCATTAACCAGTGCGTGTTCATCCCTTGCATACAGAGTATAAACCAAGTGTAGGCTTGTCAGTAGCTCTTATATAGAGAATTTAGTATCACATAAACAATCACTTCCTCTCCACAGACATGAAAGTCACTGTGGCTACAGTATCTGTCTCAAGATGCTGTACTGGTAATCTCTACTCATCTGTTGTAGTTACTTGAAAAACAAAATCTATTACCTATTCCAGCTCTAAAACTTGAGAGTTCAGTGTAGGCTAAAAAGAATAGACAACAAAACTTGGAAATACATTAAGAATTCTTAGGAAATAGAAAGTGCTATTGCTAAACTTTTATATTGTTTTAATATTGATTAGCCTCTTTTTTGTCAATTACAGTAGACTTCAGTTAAGGAACAAACATTGGGAAGGAGAAATCAGAAATTCTCTTACTTTTCAGTGAAGGCAATTTGCTGCTTATAAAAAATGTGGTAATGAACATAGGACTGCATGTATCTTTTTAGCATCATGATCTAGATTCTTTTAGGTATATACCCTGAAATGGAATTGCTGGGTTGAATGGCAATTGCTGTATATTCTTTGAGAAATCTCCAAACTGCTTTCCACAGTGCTGCACTATTCACAATAGCAAAGACGTGGAATCAACCTAGGTACCTATCAAGAGATTGGATAAAGAAAATGTAGTATGATACACTATGGAATACTATGCAGCCATTAAAAAAGATGAAATCATATCTTTTGCAGCAACGTGGATGGAGCTGGAGGCTGTAATCCTAACTGAATTCACACAGAAATGAAAAACCAAATACTACATGTTCTCACAGTATGCTAAACATTAAGCACACAAGAACACAAAGATGGAAACAATCGATACTATGCACTACTAGGCAGGGAAGGATAGAGGGGGATTGGGTTAAAAATACCTGTCAGGCACTATGCTCATTATCTAAGTGCGATATACTCATGTAACAAACCTGCACATGTATCCCGTCTCTAAAATAAAAGTTTAAATAAAAAAACTTCCTAAGTAGTGATGTTATGCAATTGTAATTGTTAACGTTTATTTAGTGTTTTCATGAGTGTGGAGTAAAGGAAGTGGAAGGTTACAATTGCAAAATAATTGATAAAAAAGATAAAATAATTTTCATAAACACAATGAACAGCTCACTCATAACTCAATGGGTGGAGTAATAGAGCACCATGGAGAGTCCCCACATAATATTAACATCATCATAATAGACATATGAGAAAATTTTAGGCTTAGAAGAAGATGTACATTAGGCAACTAAAAGCACTCAGAATAGTGGATATTTATTTAATGTAAATAAAATACTCAGAGAAACAATTTTTATAACAAGAGCTTAGATCCACTTCAGAAAATAGTTGTAAAACAAATGATATTTCTTTCTTCCTTCAAAAATAGTTTTGAGTGTAATAAAATTTATTAAGAATTAGAGTAAACTTTACATATGTATAATCTACTAAAATACTTTTATGTTATAAATTAAAGTAAAAATGTAATTATGTCTCAATGCTAGAAACTTTAAGGGGACTCAAATATGCTACTTTGTGGTTAATTTTTTTTGCTCTCCTCCTCAGAGCAGTGAACAATCTAAATATATGCAGTCTGTGTTTCTACCCTAATGTTTCGGATAATTTATAACTCAGAAGATGACATTTTTTGTGATAATAATTGTCAACACAACTTTGTAAATATCAGGCCTTGGAAATGCAATACTTTAGAGAAATCCCTTTGATCTGAAAGTAATGTTATTGAGCTGTAAGTTATTTTACATTATACATAGGTACTTATATTTCATTACATGAAATAAACTATGCACTTGAGTGTTTTTTAAAATTGGAAATTAAAAGAATCTATTCAAATGTTTTTATTAGAATGTCAGAAATATTTTCTAAAATGATATAGTTGGTTAATTCTCTCTGTGAACTCAAAAAAACCCCATGAATTTTCAAGTTATGTCCAGTTGTACGGAAATGGCCAATTCCCAATGTCTCCTTGGCATAATAAATTAAATTCATTAGATGGAAACTCTAAACTAAAATAATTCTAAAGGGCCCTGTAGACTCTCTAAAGGTGCCCCTTACTCACCACTAAAATATAACTGACTTTGGAATAAAGCACTTTAATATACTTTGCTGCCATCACCATTCACTAGAGAATTACAGCCATAGAAATGAGGGCCTGTTTTAAGTGCTTCTTACTCATAGCTCACTGACAATTTAAAAAATTTGTGTAATACCATAAAACAGTCAATGGAGAATCAAAACATCATATACACAAAGCTTATTTTTCTACAGCAAAAAAAAAAAGTGCTTTTACTACAGACAAGAAATATTTTTACAGCTAGCATTTCATTCAAAATTATATGGAAGCATCTTGCTTACTAGGTGAGACATCTAGCTATCTTTCACTATTATATCTTTTATTGGCTTGATTGGGGTGCAATTGACATACAACAAACTGCATATATGTAAAGTGTTAACAGGAAGATATTTGAATGATATCAGCACTATGATAACAGATATATCATATATGTCACCTGCAAAAGTTTCTTTGTGTCACTAAGTAATCCCATTTTCCTATCCTCATTCCACTCCACCACTAATCCCAAGAAATTTGATCAGTTTTCTATCACTATAGATCAGTTTACATTTTCTAGAAATTTACATAATTGAAATAAAATGGCATGTACTCTTTGTCTATCATCCTTCGCTCATAGTAATTATTTGAGATCCATACAGAGTAATATAGTGATGTGTTACAATAGTTCGTTATGTTCTGTTTATAGGCACATCATTGCTTCTACTTTGGGTTATTACAAATGATATTGCTGTAAATATCTATGTACGTGTCTTTGTAGAGCATGTGTTTTTATCTATGTTGCGTAAATGCTGAAGAGCTGGATCATATGGTAGACACATATTTAACTTTTAAAGAACATGCCAAAATGTTTTCCAAAATGGTTTTGCCATTTTGCATTCCATCAGTAGTGTAATAAAGTTACAGTTTCTCTACATCCTCAATGCTTGGTAGGGTCAGCCATTTTAATTTTAACCATTCTAATTTGTGTGCCTTTGTATCTCATTGTGGTATAAATCAGAATCTTCCTTAAAAAATGTTGTCTAATGTATCTGTCCATATGTGCGATTGTTTCAGTCAGGAAGATAAATCTTGTCCAGTTCCCTCCATCTTGGTCAGAAATATTCAACCTTGACTGTATTTTCTTCTCTACCATGTCAATGATATCCTTCTTTGAATCATTACAAATACCGTGTAACAGACTTTGTGCTTGGAATCAATGAAAATTAATCCTTAAGTTCCAAGAAAGCAGACACTGTTCTGTTCATTGTCATATGTCTTACTCAGGACATTTTCTGGAGAGTAAGCACAAACACTGCATTAATGATTAAAATATAGTGAAAAATACATTAAATAGATGTTCTAATAGTATTTATAAACTTAATTGTAATTAATGTATGTCATAATTAGTAGCATTAAAAAATTATAAGGCATATTATTATATTGAACATATGGACTAGCTATGTTCAATGAGGAATGTCTACATTATTAAAGATGTTTTATCATATAAAGGATTTGATTGTTATAATAATATACCAATACTATGATATGCAATGCTTTGTGTAGTCACAATGACTCCAACTTCTTTTTAAATAATTGTACAGTCCACTCTCATAACAGGCTTTAAGAGCACAGAGCTTGCATTGATAACTCATCATTTAACACTTTTTTTTTGTTTTTTACTTCTTTCATAAATAAAATTATTAGTAAAACTTCTTTTGGAGTTAAATAGCCTTTATCCAATTTTAAGCACCCCAGTACATTTTAAATACAGGAAGTATTTTGTGTTATCATTTTAATATAGAGTTGGAATACATGCAAGTCAATACCTATTCCATTGGAAGTAGTAGTTACATCAAATTAACCATACCCAATCATTCTCTAAAGAAGAAAACGGAACACCACTCTGATCTACAATTATTTTCAAATATAAATTGGTGATTTTCAGCCACTAGAAGTGAGATAGTTTCTGCTTTTCTTATTAATTAATTTTTAAAAAGTACTTAGTGTGATTTATAAATGGAGCATGATGTTGTTAGAAACTCCATCAAAACATTGTATATTTTTCACTTAAACATTTTTTTTTTTTTTTTGAGACGGAGTTTCA
>PVKV010010979.1:22961-73008 GCA_004027835.1 Alouatta palliata
CAATTCTCCTGCCTCAGCCTCCCGAGTAGCTGGGACTACAGGCAGGTGCCACCATGCCCAGCTAATTTTTGTATCTTTAATAGAGACGGGGTTTCACCATGTTGACCAGGATGGTCTCGATCTCTTGACCTCGTGATCCACCCGCCTCGGCCTCCCAAAGTGCTGGGATTACAGGCGTGAGCCACCGCGCCCGGCCTAACATTTTTTTGCCTCTAAAAATTATTTTAAACATAGTACATCAATGAAGAAAAAATATACTAGACCTCATTGTTAATTATGATTGGCAGTAATTTTCATAAAATATTCTAGAAACAAAGAAAATATTAAACATTATTGAGCTCAAGATTATCACAGTGGAATCTTTATTTCATATACACACATACTGGAATTGTTTTCTGTTTTCTGTAGAGATAAAGAAAAACAAAAGTCCTTTTCCTGAATTCTTTATTGTGTACCCTCAACAATGCCAATCAATGCATAGAATAGAATGGAGGCTAGGAACAATGGGGCAATACAAGAGAGTATAGGTACTCACCAGGTTTCCTGAATTCATAAAGTAAAAAGAGATATGCAAAAGTCAATGGAAAGATAGTTCTATTTGTGTGTGTGTGTGTGTGTGTGTGTGTGTGTGTGTTTGTGTGTGTGTACTCACACAACCCACACAATAGTGCAGACAGCCAAAAACAATGAGGAAATATATTGATCAGTTTCAGTTTCTTGCAGCCTAAAATGTTGTTTAACCTTAGGGAATAAAAATTTATGTCCTAATGGGGAATCTGTTTTTACCTAGATTCCTAAGTGAAACAGAAAACTGAGCAGAACACACAGAGCCATAAACAGTTGAAATTTTGGTTTCTGAAATAAACAGGTCTGTGAGCCTTTGTACATAGAAAACAATTCCTGAAATTATTGGTAAAGGTATTACATACAAGGCATATTATTTCAGCAACCTTTTTCAATGGTTGTCGAGTCTACAAAGTCTCTGAATGAACATTATCAATAAAGACTATATATATGTAAACCAAAAATAAAATTCTACACCCCCCCCCACAACTGTATGAATAGACTTCCTCCTTAGCCAGGTCACTCTTAAAATTTAACTGAAGAGACTGTTTCAGGCCATGATGGGAGTGAGTGTTGGACATGCCTCATTATGTGTCTTCAGCCTTAACATCACCAAAGACTTTAAGTCTAATAAGAAACCTTTTACAACCTGTTTTCTCTGAAGCCTGCTATCTGATGGCTTCCACTGCAAATAAGAACTTTTTTCTCCACAACCTGTTATCTTAACCCAGACATTCCTTGCTATTGATCCCAGGTCTTTAGAGAAACTCAACCAATTTTCAACCAGAACATTTTTAAGTCTACCTATAAGCTGGAAGTCCCCGCTTTGAGAAGTTTCACCTTTCTGGATCAAGCTATTGTATTTCTTAAATGTATACGATTGAAGTCTCATGTCTCCTTAAAATGTATCAAACCAAGCTGCACCCAGACCAACTTGGGCACATGTTCTCACGATCTCCTGAGGGCTGTGTCATGGGCCATGGTCACTCATATTTGGCTTAGAATAAACCTCTTCAAATATTCTACAGAGTTTGACTATTTTTCTCAACATATAAAAGGACCTTTGTTTAATTAATAAACTGATGGTGAAATAAGAAGACTAAATACGTGAAAGCAGTATATTGGCATGGACTGAAATGATGCAGTCAGTGTGGGGCTTACAACAAGGCTATGGTGATATAAGAATACGAATCAGAACAGACTTTTAGGCATATATTGCAAAGGACTTTTTTTCTTTGGGGGAAAATTAGAGAAAATTATTAGCTTGTCTTTAATGCATAATAATTTTATATTTTTATTGTATAAAGCAGAATAATAATCCCCCTCCAAGATTTCCATGTCCTAATCTTTAAACCTGACTTAGCATAGGAGACTTTTGTAGATCTGATTAAAGATGCAGACTTTGAGATGGGAAGATTATTCTGAATTATCTGGGTGATCTCCATGTAATTACATGAGTCCCAGCTCTGATCAGTGGGAAACATGACAATTAAATAATGATCAGAGGGATATTATGTTTCTGACTTTGAAGATGGTAGAAGTGATGAACAAAGCAAATTTGGTAACCTTTAGAAGTTGAAAAAGGCAAGAAGGTGGGTTATCCTCTAGAACCCCTAGAAAAGAACATAAGTCTACTAACACCTTAATTTTAACCCATTGAGACTATGTCAGATCTCTGACCCATATAAATGTACAAAGATAACTTTGCATTGTTTTAAGTAACTAAATTTGTGGTAACTTGCTATGGCAGCAATAGTATATTAATAAAGCTTATCCATAAACTTAATTTAACCTAATTATATGATAAACTATATTAAACTCTTATTACATATAAATTCAGACTTCTTCAACTAAAATTAATGATGCTTTTTTTTTTTTTTTTTAGCCACAATCTCATTGTCACGTAGGCTGGAGTGCAGTGGGGCGATCTCAGCTCACTGCAACCTCTCCCTGCGGGTTCAAGCAAGTCTCTGCCTCACCCTCCTGAGTAGGTGGGATTATCGGTGCCCACCACCATGCCTGGTTAATTGTTTTTGTTCTGGTATTTTTAGTAGAGACAGGGTTTCACCAGCTTGGTCAGGCTGGTTTTGAACTCTTGATCTCGTGATCTAAAGTGCTGGGATTATGGGCATGAGCCACCGTGACCAGCTAATGATGCATTTCAAATGTAAGAACTTAATAAACATTAGAGATAACTAAAGCTAGACATCTGCACGATTAAGTCCTAGCTCATCACTAACTTTAAAGGGTAAAATTTGGTATGTCGTACTTTGTAGTGCCACTATAACAAATTACCACAAATTTAATGAATTAAGACAAAAACTATTTTTAATGTATAATCTCCATGGGCAGGAGGTCGAGAATAACAATGGCTCCATGGGTCTCTGCTTAGAGTCTCACAAAGCTAAAGTCAAGATTACTGCAGGGCTATGCTCAGGTGTCAGTTTCCTTGTTGCTTGTTCATCTCGGCTTCTAGAGATCATCCTCATTATAAGCTTCTTGGCTACTTTGTTCACTTTCTGCTGCTATAACAGACTCACAGACTGGGTAATTTATAATTGAAAGTTCTGGAGGCTAGGAAGTTCAGGATCAAGGGGCTGACATCTGGTGAGAACTTTCATGTTGCATCACCTCTTGTCAAAAAGGCACAAAGAGGGCACAAGAAAGAGGAGAGAAAGTAAATCTCATTCTTTTATAAGGAACTCACTTCCAAGATAATAAACACAGTTTCACGATAACAGTATTAGTCTATTCATGAGGGCATAGATCTCAAGGATTTATCACTTCTAAAAGGTCCACCTTCCAACACTTTGGAATTAAATGTCTAACACATGCTGTTTGGGGGACATGTTCAAACCACAGCATTCTGCTCCTAGACCTCCAAATTCATGTTTGCCTTACATGCTAAATATATTTATTCAAAAGTCCAAACTCCAGATTCTCATCTAAATCAGATACAGATAAGACCTGAGCCATGATTTATCATGAGGGAACCCAGTCCCCTCCAGCTGTGAGCCTGTGAAATCAAAGCAAGTTACCTACTTCCAAAATACAATGGTGGGACCTGCATAGGATAGACATATTTATTCCAAAGGGAGGAATATGTACAAAGAAAGGAATAACAGGTTTCAATTATGTCCAGAACCCAACACAACAGACAACATTAAATCTTAAGACTCCAGAGTAGTCTTCCATTCTATATGCTGCCTCCTGAACACACTGAGGCAGAGCTAGGGAACCTAAGGCTGTAGGCGGCCCTGTACCCATGGTATTGCTGGGCTTAGACCATGCAGTAGTTTTCATGAATTAGAGTCTCCTGCCTGTAGTTCCCTCAGGCTGATGTTGCATGCTAGTAGCTCTGCAGTGCTAGGGATTCTATGGTGGTCTTGCTTCCATGGATCCACTAGGCATTGCCCTAGTGGGAACTTTATAACATGGCTCCAGCCTCATGGTTCTGCTCAGCATTGTGCTAGAGTGGGCACCCTTTGGTGGTTCTGCGCCTGAGACAAGTTCCTGCCTCAGTCTCAGATGGTCCCCAACATTCTTTGAAGTCTAGGTAGAGGAAGTCAGGCACTCAGAACTTTTGCATTCTATGCACCTGCACAAGTAGCTCCACAAAGACTCCAACAAGGTTTCCACCTTGTACCATCCAGAGCAGCAGATTGAACTGTACCTGGTCCTGCTTGGGCCGCTGCTGAAGCAGCTGAGGAGCACTGTATACAAATGCATGAAGCAGACACTTGATGCAATGCAAGACAGCAAATGCTGAGGTTCCCTGGGTCACCCTATGCCTCTCTTTTGACATATTTTCTTCCCCCAGGCCTTGGTACTCTGGGCCTGTGATTGGAGGGGCAGTATGTGTACTCTTCCAAGTGCCTTTGGAATCATTCTTTTATTATCCTGATGAATACCCTCTGGCTTCATTTGATTCACCCCAATCTCCTTATCAAATTGTCACTTGGCCACATCCTTGGTTTTCCCTCTTGAAAATGCTCTTTCAATCTCTACCATATAGCCAGACTGAGAATGTTTCACAAGCCTGAATTCTGTTTTCCTTGTAGTTATCAATTCTGTCTTTAAATCATTTTTTTCACACACTACTATATGCAATTAAAAACCACATAGCATCCTGAATGCTTTGCTGCTTAGCTATTTCTTCTGCCAAATATCTTAGTTTATCATTCTAAAATGTTGTCTTTCATGAAGCCCTAGTACACTGACATAATTCAGCTAAGCTCTTTGCCAACATATAACAAGAATGGCATTTTCTCCAGTTTCTGATACCTTCTCCCTCATTTTCATCCGAGCCCTCATCAAAATGGCCTTTACTGTCTATATTTCTACTAATATTTTGATCATGACCACTTAAATCATGTCTTAGAAGGTGCAGACTTTCCCTACAGTTCTTCTCTTCTGAGCCGCCACCAGAATTGCCCTTAGTGCTTCTTCTATGACAATCTGGGCTTTTTCTAGTGTGCCCTTCCAAATTCTTTCAGTCTCAAGCCATCACCCAGATCCAAAGCTGTTTCCACATTTTCAGGGATTTGTTACAGCAACACTCACTCTCCAGTCCCAACTTTCTGTCTCAGTCCATTTTGTGTTGCTCTAATAGAATACTATAGATGGGTAATTTAACAGAGATTCATTTTAACAGAAATTCGTGGGCTCACAGTTCCGGAGCCTGGGAAATCTAAGATCAAGTGACCAGCATCTGGTGAGGGCCTTTTTGTTGCATTTTCTGATGGCAGGAGGGCAAATAAAGGTCAGCAAAGGGAGAGAAAGCAGGGCCACACTCGTGCTTCTATAAGAAACCCATTACCATGACAAGGAACACTGCTGCAATGAAAGCATTAACCTTTCTATAAAGGTGGGACTCTTCAACCTAGACTTTTCTTAAAGATCTCCCCTTTCAACACTTGCATTGGGTATTAAGTTTTGAATACACATCTTTTGGGGGAACACATTCAAACCATAGCAGTCACCTTTTCCCATGGTCAAAGTCAGCAATGGCAGATCAGGCCGCTCTCATGCTTTGAATCACTCCTGCTTTCTTCATCATCATGTTTCTTTGACTGACTTTCTGCCGAAAACACAGCCAAGTGACTTAAACAGTGCCTCCTCAGACTGTTAGAGCTAGAAAAGCTAAAGATGCTAACTTTGCCTTGCTAAATATTTTATTATTGCTAACTAAAACCCCATATATTGTTCAATAATGCCTTATGACTGAACAAAGTGATAGGATATAAGCCTATTCATTGCTATGTTTGAAGTGGAAGTAGAAAGATAGATAATGAATAACGTGGCAGACATTTCTGAGGATAGCAAAATGCAGTTTTCATTAAAGGTCAGAGATTATATAACACTAGAAAAGGAAAGTCCATAATAACAATAGATTTTGAAAAATAGTTGTCACTATTCATTTAAAAAAATTCTGACAAGTACACAAATTTACAATTGAGTATATTTGTTTATAAGCCGGCATAAAATTGAAGTTGTCATGTTGAAAATAAGGACAGAAAAATGCAGTGATACTTGTTCATAAAAGCAACTTAAATAAAAACCATTTTGCCTGTTAGTCTGGCAATTTTCTGTCTCTGGTTCCTATAAACTGTAGAAAAAATTATTTTGAATATTGCTGGTTTTTAAAATTATTCTGAGAATGCAGTAATGAATAATTTATTTTTCCAAGAGGCAGCATTTCCAAAATGACAGGGCACCATTTGTATAAATGTGTGATATCTATTTATTCTTATTGTACACAATAGAATTCCTGGATCACGATAAATTCTAAATAATCTTCCACTTGCATACCTCTTACAGCAATCTTAACATGCTTTCCAGAGCAATGTGTACTCAGTGCAATCATTTAATGGGAGCACTTGTCTTTATGTTCTCATTCAATTCTAGTGTTTGTGGTTAGTATAAGGATGTCCTTATACAGTCCAGCTATGAAGGAGGCATAACTCTGGGCTGGCTGGTGACCTATAAAGGGTTTCTATGCAATGCAAAACAACTGTATATATTTTGAATAACCAGTTTTTTTCTCAAGGATACAGTGAAAATTGCATTCAGAGAACACACATTTGGGCTAGACAAAAATTTAATAAATCATTAAGATAGTCCTCACCATTTAAACCCTGAATAGTTGTGGCAGGTGGTGATATGCTGTTGCAAAAATGCGTCATTTGTGCTTCCATAGGAAAATGGCAAGACTGAGCCTGTGTGATACAGATTTTTTTTTTTTTTCTAAATGGCCTATACATTTTTTAAAAATTCTGCAATGGCAGACATATGGTCATTTGGTCCATGACTTTGAGAGAGTTTATGAAACCTGAGTCCATGACTCAAGAAACAGACATTTCAGAAGTTAAGTAAAATGGGAATTGAAAAAGAAAATTCAAGTCTTGCACTAGTTACTGACTGGCCTGTGGAAATAATTTCACAGTTGGATGGGTGGACCCTCCAATTATTAAAAGTCCTAACCAAATCATTTTCTAGTATTATTAAATAAGATTCTGTTGTGAATGTTTTCTTCATAGAGAAGGTCTGCCATCATATATGGATAGCTGTGGGGACATTCATCAATTACTTTTTCAGTGAAAGTAAGTTGAAATCAGAAACTATGTGTTATAGCTTCCAACAATACAAATTGAACAAATGGCCATGAAGACTGTAAAATAATGCTGTTCATCGTGATATAAAAGTCTGTATCCGTAGAAAAGAGGGTCACTCCAGAGTATGGGGAGAGTTTGCATGTTCATGAAGTTGATATCTGGGTATATAGTCTCAGAGATTTCCAAGGTTCATCAAAATTTGTAAGAGCACGAGCATGAGAAAATAAAGCCAGAAATAAGGAGATTATGTTCACAATTTGGGCTAGCACCATCAGTGACTACAAAATCATTTGCTTAATCATTATCAAATGATAATTTGCTGACATGTCAAAGAACTATAAAATCATATTTTTAATGATCAGTATCTCTTAATGAATATTAATTTGATAGATTAATAATGCCTATCAAATCATATTATTAATGATTAATATCTCTTCTTTTTCTCATCACTTAACATTTATCTTCCTCCTTCAAGGGAACTGTTCCATTGTCTATTTTTATAATAAGAGATTTTGATATTTGATCCATGGGTTAAATCGTACCTTTATTGGGGATGAAACTGGATAATCCATGGTGCTACTTGAGGTTTTTTTGTTGTTCTTTTGTCTCAGGCAAGGCAACAATCTGGAACAATAATGCTAGATACATGGAGATCTTCATGTATAAAGGATACGTATTTAAAAGCAGGGCTGGTGTGGCAGTATGACCCAGAGAGCTAGTACTTCGGGCTATGGTGCACCAATCTCATCTTCAAATGTGGCACCCTTCATATTGGATTGCTTTCTCTAGTCACAGGATGACATTTCCCATCCATAGATCACTCAGTACTGTAAACTAATTCAAGCTCTTCCATTTAGCAGCCTGGAAATAAGTATGGTTTGACATAACTGAACAAAACAGAAATGAAATCCTGGAGTCTATTTTAAATGAAGAGTCTAAGATCAGGTATCAAGCTTTGACTAAAATTCTGGAGAGTGCATCATTAATAGACAACGCATTTGGTAATACTATTTCCCTCCAGAGAAACTGAAAATACTTTGAGCAGCACAGAAAATAATGTCCCAGAACAAAGCCAAATTGCAAAAACAGAAGGTAACCAGGGGTCACAAACACAAGCAGAGAATTGAACATAGAAAAAATTTTAAAAATCTATCAACAGTTCTGCTTACTACTCAGTTCAACTTTTGATAGAGCAAACCCTTTGCACTTAGACACATGGGTATCTAAAGGGCACAGTACAACCTCTAATGCTCTCCCATTTTTGGTTTCTAAATATATATATAGCTGTATCTTTTTGGAAAGATTGATATTTGCCTAATTTAATATAGGATATTTCTTTCTCATTTTAAATAATGCAAAGGTCTTTCAACTGCAGCTAGTTTTATTCATGATATTACTCCCAGGTGTATAGTATTCCAAGTGAGTTTTTCTTCTTATTGATAAACGTCCTGGCTTTTAGTTTGACCATTGAAACAGTGGGGAAGGCAGTCAATCAAAATGTACTTCTGTACATTTAAATGAACCTTTTAGAATCATGAACAAGACTGAAATCTTTAAAAGGTCCTAGTACGTTCACTAAGTGCAAAAGTGATTAATCTTTTTACTTTCATGTTGGCAGCAGTTACAAAATACATGCAATTAAAGTCTATAATGGTTTATATTTCTATGGCATGTAATGTGAAGTTATCCAAGAAATGATAGAATTGAAAAAACAGAATATATATACCATGCTCTGCAAACAGGACCTCCTAATAAATGAGTTTAGCACGATGCAATTTGGAAATATTCCCTGTCCAGTCTATCATCGATGGGCATTTGGGTTGGTTCCAGGAAATATTCAACCATCAAATATTTGTTTGTAATAACTGTTTTTCTGCCTTGGGACTGTGTTAACTTCTAGAATAATGGAGGCAATATTTCTTTTAAATGATTTTACTGATTTCCAATTTAAGTGAATAAACCTCTTTGTAGAATTTTAAATTTGAAGAAGGGTGATGACTAAGACACTATCAGTAAGTGACAAACTTTTGTTATTCTACGCAAAAGAAATGGCTACTATATAACATTTTAAATTATAAATATTTCATATTTCACAACATTATGAAAATTATGCCCAA
The DNA here is from genome assembly GCA_004027835.1 of Alouatta palliata. Classification (NCBI taxonomy): domain Eukaryota; kingdom Metazoa; phylum Chordata; class Mammalia; order Primates; family Atelidae; genus Alouatta; species Alouatta palliata. The sequence goes on from PVKV010010979.1 coordinate 32,257, forward strand.
CATAAAGGTTCTTATTTGAGTGGGTTACAGAAATTTTAATCGATGTATTCATTTAATTTTTTACTGAGACAACCAGTCATTTCACACATCCATTCTATTTTAATCTGTAATGCCCATGAAAGTGCTTATCTGAATAGATTGCACTTCTTCATTTCCTTTATGTATGGCTGTTGGCCTGTAATTTCTGTCCAATAGGTCACAAACAAATGTTGTGCAAGCAAATTCTATGAAGGAGTAAGCTTTTTTCTTTTTCTAATTTCTTCCTTCCTGAAAGCTGGAATGCTATTGTAATGACTAGCATTAGAATAGTCACCTGAAACCACAAAGTGGAATCTAGGGACTAAGGATGACCTTCTACATTAAAAACTAATATTAAAACCAGACAAAGACACATTTTTAAAAAATGAATATTGATGCAAACATTCTCAAGAAAATACTACTAAACTGAATTCAAAACAAGTTATAAATCATTTATTATGATCAAGTGAGATGTATCCCAGGGGTGCAAGGATGGTTCATCATATGCAGGTCAATCAGTATAATACATGATTTCAACAGAGTGGAGGACGAAAACCACAAGATTATTTCAATTGATGCTGAAAAGGCATTTCATAAAATTCAACATCCCTTCATGATATAAACCCTCAAAATGTAGGTATAGAAGAAGAATACTTCAAAATAATAAAAGCCATATATGGCAGAGCCACAGCTAGTATCAGACTGAACAGGAAACAACTGAAACCCTTTTCTTTAAGTTCTAAAACATGACAAGAATGCCCACATTCACCACTATTATCAAACATAGCATTGAAAGTTCTGGCTAGAACAATCACAGAAAAGCAAGAAATAAGCAGCATCCAAATTGGAAAGGAAGAAGTCAAATTATCCTCATTTGCAGATGATATAATCTTACGTTTAGAAAAACCTAAGCATTCCACCAAAAAACTATTAGAACTGACAAACACATTAGGTAAATTTGAAGGATACAAAGTTAACATATAGAAATCATAGCATTTCTTTGTTTCTTTTCTTTTTTTTTTTTTTTTGAGACGGAGTTTCGCTCTTGTTACCCAGGCTGGAGTGCAGTGGCACGATCTCGGCTCACCGCAACCTCCGCCTCCTGGGTTCAAGCAATTCTCCTGCCTCAGCCTCCCGAGTAGCTGGGACTACAGGCACGTGCCACCATGCCCAGCTAATTTTTGTATTTTTAGTAGAGACGGGGTTTCACAATGTTGACCAGGATGGTCTCGATCTCTTGACCTTCGTGATCCACCCGCCTCGGCCTCCCAAAGTGCTGGGATCACAGGCGTGAGCCACCGCGCCCGGCCTGAAATCACAGCATTTCTTTAAGTAAACAGTGAACAATCTGAAAAACAAATCAAGAAAGTAATCCCACTTACAATAGCTACAAATGAAATTAAATACCTAGAACTTAACTAAAGAAGTGAAAGAGCTCAACAATGAAAACTATATAACATTAATTCCAGAGATTGAAGAGGACACCAAAAATTAAAATACATTCCATGTTACGAATTGGAAGAATCAATATTGTTAAAATGTCCACACTACTCAAAACAATCTGCAGATTCAATGCAGTTCCTACCAAAATGTGCATGGCATTCTTCACAGAAATTCAAAAAATTCTAAAAGTAGTATGGAACCGCAAAAGACCCTGAATAACCAAAGCTATCCTAAGCAAAAAGAAAAAACTGGAAGAATCACATACCTGACTTCAAATTCTACTACCGGGCTATAGTAATGAAAACAGCATGATACTGACATAGAAACAGACAGAGAGACCAGTGGAACAGAACAGAGAACCCAGAAATAAATTTATACATCTACAGTGAACTCCTTTTTAACAAAGGTGCCAAGAACATGCACTGGAGAAAGGACAGCCTCTTCGAAAAGTAGTGCTGGGAAAACCGTACACCCATATTAAAAAGAATAAAACTAGATACCTATCTCTCAATATACACAAAAAACCAAATCTAAATGTATTAAGGACTTAAATGTAAGACTTGAAACTATAAAACAACTACAAGGAAATATTGGATAAACTCTCCAGAATGTTGGTCTGGGCAAAATTTGTTGAGTAATACCTTACAAGTAACAGGCAACCAAAGCAAACCTCAACAAATGAGGTCACATCAAGTGAAAAACCTTCAGCGCAGCAAAAAGAAACAATCAACGAAGTGAAGAGGCAGCAACAGAATGGGAGAAAACATTTGTAAACTACAAACCTGACAAGGTATTAATAACCAGAATCTATAAGATGCTCAAACGACTCAATAGGAAAAAGCTAATAATCTGATTTTAAAATGAGCAAAAGATCTGAATAGATATTTCTGAAAAGAAAATGTGCAAATGGCAAACAGGCATATGAAAAGATGCTCGACATCGTTGATCATGAGAGAAATGCTAATCAAAACTACAACGATATATCATCTCACCCAGTTAAAATGGCCTTTATCCAGAAGACAGGCAATAACATAGAACTATCATGTGATCCAGCAATCCCACTGCTAGGCATACACCAGAAATAAAATCTATATATCGGCAAGGAGCCAAGCACTCCCTGCAAACCTGAACTCCCATGTTTATTGCAAGACTGTTCACAACAGGCAAGAATTGAAAGCAACCTAAGTGCCCATGTGCAGATGAATGGCAAAGAAAACGTGGTATATGTACAGAATGGCATATTATTTAGCCATAAAAATGAATGAGATCCTGTCATTTGCAACAACATGGACAGAACTGAAGGTCATTATGCTAAGTGAAATAAGCTAGGCACAGAAAGACAAATTTCACATATTCACATTTACTTATTAGAGCCAAAAATTAAAGCAATTGGATCCATGGAGACAGAGAGTAGAATGATGGTTATCAAAGGCTGAGAATCATTGGAGAGACGACAGTGGGGATGGCTACATGCAAAAATATAGTTAGATAAGATGATAAGATCTAGTATTTCATAGCAGAACAGGGTGATTACAGTCAACAATAATTTATTGTACATTTTTTGAATAATTAAAATAATATAACGGGAATGTTCGTAACAAAATGATAAATGCTTGAGGTGATGGATGCCCCATTTATCCTAATATGATTATTACACATTTCTTGTGTGTATCAGAATATCTCATGTACCCTATAAATATATATCCCTACGATGTACCCATGATTGTCTTTTAAAGAAATCCTAGTTTTTTTCTTTTTTTTTAAAAAAAACCCTAGTATTAAAGCCACTGTCCAAGTCCCGTTCTAGTTCATGACTCTCTCCTGTTGATTTGAGTAAGATGATTGTCTATAATCTTAAGACTGTTGGGAAAACTTGATGCTTACAAAGATCACTCAGTTTTTTATGAGTCTGATTTGACAATGACTTCCTTTGTTCTAGCTCCTAGGAGCTATTTCTATAGCTTTTGTCCCAGAATAAGAAGTTAAATGAAAAAGATCCGCAGTTCAAAGCCTGAAGGACAGAAAAAAACAAGCCAGAAATTCTTAGGTAACATAATAAATAAATATTTATCAGAGACTGAGATTTAGGATTTTGTGCCAATGAAGGTGACTAGTACAGTAGGATATGTTAGAATAGGGGCTTCTTTTTAAGCAATTTATATGCAGGTTTGCATTTGTAGTTTAAAAGCTCAAAGTCATAATTTTGTCTGAAAAAGTAGACTCTGGGAAGCACAATGACAGAATAGAAAGAATCACAAAGAGTATGTAACAAAAATTTATGTTAAGGGCTGACATGGTTGTCACTCCTTTCATAAAATTTTTCCTGAATTATTTAATAGTTTTTTAATTAACATTTTAATTTTTAAAACTTTTGTGGGGACGTAGTACATGCATATATTTATGGGGTACATGAGATGTTTTGATATAGTCATGCAATGTGACAATTTAATAACTTCTTGATAACTATTGATTCTGTGGTTCAGAAAACTAATCTTTTCTACAAAGTTTATTGTTCTTTCTTTCACCATTATGTTTCAATTAGCCATAAGATTTCCCATAGCTATAACATAGATTTTTAAATGTTGCAAAGGCATGGTAAAGAATAGCAAAACATCAGTACTTCCATAACACACAGAGTAAAGCTTTAACAGCAATTATTACTATGTAGGAGTGGGATTTAGGCTTATTTTCAAAATAAATATTCTGTCACTTTTCTTTAAAGAAATACAAATACATTCAGCAAATGAATAATAAAACTGCTTTACTTATATGCAAAATTTATTTTTCTTCTGATGAACTGGTTTTGATGGACAAGTTGTAGTATTAAAGAATGGGGTTGACGTGAAAAAAAGTATTGTACAATTCGTAAGAGTAGTAAATTTCTAGTCTTTCTATATCAATTCAGATATAACTATCAGAAGTCATGTTCTTAACCTAGACTATCTCTTAGGAAGTTATAAAATCTGAGATTATGATAAGTAACACTAGACCACACTACTGAAAAATGATTTCTAAGTAGTGCAATCAAGGTCCACTTACAGGCTACAAAATTGTAGCCGAGACTGTTCAAAAATGTACTGTAAGCAATTTAAAATACAGCAATTTCATTACTGGAAGATAGCAGAAAGCTTCTTAGGGAAAATTCTAAGATTTTGTTTGTTTGTTTATTTAAATTTTAGTTTTTAGTAAAACCACTAATATATCACAATCTCCTGCCCATTTTGTTTTTAAAGACTCAAAGCAGGTAATTCATAGAAATTCATTGAGGCAGAAACCCAGAGGCATTAAAATGGAAAGTGTCTATTTATGCTAATCTTTTCCTCCAATATTCACCAAAAGTGCAGACTGTTATATATTATTAAGGATATATAACGAGACTTGTTCAACATCTAAATGACACTTTCCTGGGAAATATTATATATATATATATATATACATATGTGTGTGTGTGTGTGTATAGTATAGAAAATTATTTAAGTGACAATAGTTCAGAGGTACTTGTCAGACATAGCTGATTAATAAGATAAATTCTACATGGAGAGGCAGGGAATTGAATGGGAATTTTAATGTACGTATCCCCTCCTGCCAACATTAAATTGATCTCCTCTACTGACTTTCTTAATAAGCTGATTTGTGCATCTGTTGCTTTTCTATTAGTACTTTTTGGATATTTATCATTGCAGGTCTATTAAATCACTTGCAATGGCCTCTGATTGAAAGCGGGTATGAATCCTACGGGCTATTTTCGCAACTTAATTTATGGCTCTCTTTTCTTTGTCTGGTTTCTTTATAAATATCCTTCAAAATCTCGCTAAAGCATCACAGTTTTCAGGTAGCCTTTCCAGAAGATTAGTGTGACCAAAAAACATGCTCCTTCATATTCTAATGGTAACCTATTCTTAACATATAATACAGCTAACTAGTGATGATCAGTAGTCTATCTGTGATTTTTCTTCACTAATCTTTAATTTATTCAGAAAAAAACTCTGTGATATTTAAATTGTTATTTTCAGGAAAAAGTAAATCATGATATTTGAAAATAGTCACAAAATTAAATATTGCAGTAATAAAGCTAATCTCTGTAAAGAGATAATGGCATTCTGCTTCTATCCAAGATAGAGTAACAGGAAATGGATTTATTCTCCAGCCCTAAATCAATATACAAAATATATCACAAAAGAGTTTTCAAGAGACTGGGCACTAGCAAACTTAGCACAGTGATCTTGAGAGATGGGAAAAAAAATGAAGGGAAGCTTATGATTATTCTGCGTTCCTGCCTTGATAGAGTTTCTAGACCACTGAGAAGAGTAAAAATCTAAGATAAAACTTAGAGAATATCTTGAGTTTGGGTCTCAGAGCTAAGATACCAGAGAGACTATAACCCCTATAGTTTGTAGTGCTGAGTACAGTAGAGAAGAGAGAGAAAAGGAGATGGAGAACGAATACTGGAGATCTGCAAAGAGTCACCCTGTATTACTCAGGAAAGTACTGATCATGAGAAAACTACTCAACTCAAGGCTGGGATCAAGGAGGAAGGGAAAATACCTGACAGGTTACAGGGAATAGTATTCAGAACTCATACACAACAAGGAATAGTATGTTTCCATCAACCACACAGAATGTATAATTAATGGTTCACTGAATAGACCATTCAGCATTCATTAGTGGAAAAACTGGTGACATTTGAGTAAAGGCTGTGATTTTGTTAACATCACTGTATTAATGGTAATTTTTAAAATGTTTTTTAAATATACCATGTATATTTTTAAAATATACCATGATTATATAAGACGTTAGTATTAGTGAAAGTTGAGGGAAAGGCACCTGGAGAGTCTCTGTTCTGTACAGTCTCTGAATTTTGTTAAAGTTATTTCAAAATAACTTGAAAAAGCTTAATAGTCACATCACTATATACAATATTCAAATGGCCAATAAACATGCTCATGTACTTAGTTTTCTTAGTAATTATGGAAATGCAATTTAGTACTACTGTATCTTCAGTGAAATAGCTAAAATAAAAATAAATAATAATAATGGAAATACAAACAAAGGAAATCGACACCACCAAGTGGAGGCTACAATGTAGAACAGCTAGAATTCCTGTAACACTATTATTTGGAGTATAAACTGGCACATGTTTTTGGAAAACTTCCCTGTAATTGTCCATATTATCCACCAAATTTGAACAAATTTGCACACTATAAATTGTTAAAGTTCTCGGTGTGCATACAACTTAATACATAACATACATATTGTTTACAATAATGTTCATATGTGTACCAAAATTATAAGAAAGTACACACATGTTGCACTCATACCAAGACAAATACATAATTTTACATTGAATTTTGATAAACAGGCAAATCAATCATATTAGGATAGAGTTGACAAATCAACACAAGTCAGGGTAGTGGCTGCTGCGGGCAACGCAATAGGGGTAAATCAAATGGAGAAGGAAGGGGGCATCTAGCAGATGGTAATGTTCCATCTGCAAACAGTATAGTAGTTACATGGATATGTTAACCTCATGACAAGTTAACAGGCTATACACTTTTCTGTACTTCTCTCTGTAGACTATAATTTAAAAAGTTAAAAAGTACTTAATAAAAAACAAATCTCATCTTCAGTTCTTCCTTTCTTGTTTTTTTCACCCAAGAACATCAATGTACTACTAAAAAGGAATAAATATATTTGACTTGTTGTAAGAGGGAATATTAGTAACTGCTAAGAAATCATTTCTAAAACTTATTGGTCAGAAAAATTCTATCAGGTTTCATATAGATAACTTATCTTGCTCATTCCCTCCTGTACCTTAAAAAAAATGGCTAACCTATACTTTAAATACACTTGACCATCAAACTATATCCAGAAAAATTAATCTTAATGAGTTAAGTGAAAGTGGAAGCAGAGGGTATCCATTCAGGATTCATCAGAATTACACTTTTATTTACACATCTAATGCTTTATTTCCATAAGACCATATTTCTGACTTGTTATTGACAAAGATTTTAGCACTAACATTTTTATGCCTGCAGCAAAAACAATTCGTCCTGCAGGCAAATGATACCTCTATTTTGCTTGTCTTCAATTTTTTCCATGGAGACATTTTGTCTTTTATTTATAAGATTTAGCAAAGACTGCCTCCTTGGGAATTAAAAAGCAAGCAGAAAACAAGCTGAGAAATTTGACTCCATTCTGCCGATGACTGTGTTTGGAATGTAATTATCACACAGCCAGTGGTGGGTCCAGATTCTGTGAAGACTGAAGCTTACATAATTTCCAGGATGTCTTCAAGAAAAAAAGGGAGAATGCAAAAACATCTTATGGTTGAAAATTTTACTGAAACTGAGGATGATGTGAATACATTTTAGGGCCCCTTCTTTGGAAAGTGAAAGGAAAATTGTTTCTTTTTCTTCATGGTAAGTCCAGTCCTTAAGGATATCTCTGCTTCTGTGTATAGAACCAGGAAATAATCACCTAAAGCATATGTCAAAAATAAGAGAAACCTCTAGAAGAGGAACAAGCAAGGTAAATAAATGAAATGGACTGCGTTTAAGGAAAGTATAGTGCAAGGGTTATTACAAATGGCAACTTGGAGCCTCATTCTCATAGAAGAAATAACGGGATGATGCGACCACGCTACTCTGCCTTGCATGATGGAAAACAGACAAATTTTAAATCCACTCAACTTCTTACACATAGTTGACTGTTGATTAATCTTTCTTTATTGAACGAATCAAAAGAAATCTGTATTTTTATTATAAAATTTCCCATTTAAAAAAATTTACAATGAATTTAAACTATTGCCCCATGAAAAGTATCTCTCTTTGAATATAAAACATGGGATTTTCACCAAGTCTTATACACAGAAAGGTAAATAAAACTAGTGAAACATGGCCCTAAAGCTAACGCCAGCCATAGGTTGAGGCTAAAGATAAGTAGTGAGCTGGTCCTGAAAGTTTTACCCTGTTTGTAATGATTTAAATTAGAAGATACTCCCCTCCCCACCAAAACTGGGGACTTGTTGAGACTTGGCACATCTCAGATTTAGGAAATTCTGATGAGATGGAAAAAATTCAGTGGATTAACAAAAAAATTTATGTCTGTAGTATGTTTGGCCTAAGCTCTCTTCATCTTTGTTAGTTTTCCCAGAAATGGATTCAAAGATACTAAGCGGGTTATAAATGCCACTATCTTAGTCATTTCTTGAATGACTAGGAATCCATGGAGAGACCATCCAAAGATTCTAGTTAAATGGGCCAAGCTGTATCTGTACCATCATTTTAAATGGATATATATAAAATGAAGAAAGAAAACAGCAACAGTGTTTACAACATATTTCACAGGTAATGTTTATTCAGGGGTAAAAAATAGGGTAAGTGTAGGCAGATGAATTCCAAAGAAATCAAAAGTTTGTTTAAATGCAAATGTTCCCAGAAGAAGAAACATTTAGAGAAGAAATGATATATAAATAAAGTTCCTGTCAGCAGAATGTTTGCTTGCTCAGGTTTCCAAGAGGCAAACTCAGGTGTCTAATGGAGATATACCGAGGAACTAAAAGTGGATACCTTTGTGAAAGGAGTTTTAGTGCCTCTAAAAGCCTGCTGTCTGAAATACTTTATTTAGCTATGGAACTCAACATGCAACCAAATTACAATCTTTCTTCCTTTAAATTTTGTACACTGATCTTGACTTCAAGATTAGTTGACACTTCAAGAAATAAAAGTGCAATTTAGCCTTCCTTTTAATCCCCACTTAACTTCTGTGATAACAAACAACTGCTTAGCAAGGTAATTAATGGGAAATTTTACTTTTTTATTGGCAACTTGGGATGTACTTTCAAAGAGCACGACAGGAAGCACTGAATCATAATGTGGTACTAATTATTTTCTATCTCAGCTATTTGGTCATAGCAATAATATGAGTCAGTAATCTGAAAGATGGGGAAGAGAATATCTCTTGGCCCCCCAAGAGGACTTATTTGAGGGGAGAGAAGAATAAGTTAAATGTCTCCTGTGTTTGAAAATACATAATCAAAAACAAATCTCTTAGTTTTTGCATATGACTTCATTATTAACGTGATGTACATTTGTTAGATCATTTAATCCCATGGAATGTAGTGTGACAATTGATTAAGAAAAAAAAAGGGATGGGCGCGGTGGCTCACGCCTGTAATCCCAGCACTTTGGGAGGCCGAGGCTGGCGGATCACGAGGTCAAGAGATCGAGACTATCCTGGTCAACGTGGTGAAACCCCGTCTCTACTAAAAATACAAAAAAATTAGCTGGGCGTGGTGGCGCGCGCCTGTAGTCCCAGCTACTCAGGAGGCTGAGGCAGGAGAATTGCTTGAACCCGGGCGGCGGAGGTTGCGGTGAGCCGAGATCGCGCCATTGCACTCTAGCCTGGGTAACAAGAGCTAAAACTCTGTCTCAAAAAAAAAAAAAAAAAAAAAAAAAAAAAAAAAAAAAAAAAGAAAAAAAAGATGAAATATTTATACCTCACTCAGACTTTCATGCAGTGGATTAAATGAGTATTTAGTAAAGGAAGTTAGCAATTTGCAAATGTGCAATTAAAATCCTGGCTCTTCTCTAATTATGTAACACTTAAGTTAAATGGTCTTAATAGACATATAATGATAGCTTTATAAACCTACAGTTACTTATAATCAAATGTAATTTCTATTTTGGTTTTAAAGTACCCATTAAATGTCTATTATGATTTTTAAGTAATTTGGCAGACATTTAATGAATACTTTACGAATCTAAATAGTAATTATTTCAAGAGACAACTATTAACATACAGGAGTAACAGCTATTCATTTGAATACACAGTTTAAAACTAATTAGTGAGCTAATTATGCAATACCCAGTGGATTTACAGCAAAAAGAAAATCATAATTTTATTGTAATTTTATCTCTTAAAATAGAAATGATTTTTTTCTAATTTTGTCCTCTCTTCTGTGACATAACCTGTCATCTTCCAAAAATGTAACACTGGTAAGTCAAATCTTTTCAGAATACCATGAACACTCTAGAAAATTAATTTTGTTCTAGGCAGGGTAAAAATGTATTTTATGCATTAATTTACTGTTATATTTTGGGTATGTTGCTAGGAAACTTAAATGAATAAAATTAAATGTAGACAGGTTCTTTCTTATTGCAAGTTGTAGGTAATGAACCTGTTTTCAATCTCTCAGCATAATGCTGTAAATATTATCAAAAGACCACTATTTCTCACTATTTATAAAACAGGTATAGGCTGGCAACATCTTTTCACTCCTAAAATGCTTAAAATTCTTTAACATGACAGAAACAGCTTTGTGTTACAGTACAGTCACTAAGCTTTTCTCATGAAACAGAAATTATTATTTTTGGCCCATACAACACTTTTGAGTATTATAGGAGAATTTTACAGCCTGTTTCATGGGTGATTCACTTTAATTTACAAAATTAAAATTGCTTTATTGTTTCTATGTGATACAGATATTTCAACAGTCAGAATTTTCATCTCTGGTTGATATAATTACACAAATTAGACAATTATTTGAAGATGAGACAGAAGTTTTCATATCAATCTGTATTAATATGCCTTATTTTAAAATTATCGTTATGGTATTATGAGAGTTAATTTCATAATTTTTTTCATATACATTCTGTCTCAACATCGTGGTCATTTTTGACTTTTCATATCCTAATCCATCTTTCCTATTTTGACAAGAAAAATAACGCAATCATTCTCTGTCTTTACAAGCTTTACTTATTTAACACATGTGTATATGTAGCATCTGTAAAATACTACATATGTGAGTCTACTACATATAAACAAAATAATTTAGACAGAATTCTCATTACATAAATATGTGTTTGATTTACTAACATCATTAGTAATAGAACAGGCAATTTATTTCCCTGAGTCTTTTCTTGAGACTTACTTGACTGTTGGTGTTTTTTCCAAGTTCATGCACTAACATGGCCAAGCTCAGTTCTCTACTCAGTCAGAATGACTTCAAGAAAGATAACTCTGCTTCTCTCTAAGATCCATTCTAGAGATAGCCATATTTAAGGAGGGTGCTTACCCCTGATTTCTTCTAGTTAGTCTTGGACAACAATTTAGTGTTAGAGAAGGTGGAAAAAATGTATCTCTGTGTCAAGAACATGTATATCTTCTTATTCTTATGAAGTCTACTAGATAGTAAAAAAAGAGAAACACAAAATAAAAATAGGAGTCCTAAAATTCGGATAGCCCAACCCCTATTCACAAATTCAATGACTTCTAAAAAATTCATGCTGGGTTACATATAAGGTATAGTTAAATGAGTTATAACTTTATTTAAAACAATATACAAATAATATTATTAACTAGACCATTTAAATCTTCTTATTTTTATGAAATCTACTAGATAATAAAAAAGATAAATTAGAAATAAAAATAGGAGTCCTAAAATTTGGATAGCACAACCCCAACTCACAAACTCAATGACATCTATAAAATTCATGCTGGGTTGCACATAAAACATAGATAAATGAGTTATAACTTTGTGTACATCCATATAAAAATAATATTATAAACTAGCACAGTCTGATATTTAGAAAAAGCTGCTATTTATAATGCCTACATCTTATGATGTTATACATTAATACAATTTGGACACACATGCGAGAAGCTCAGCAGGGAGATCTGCACTTCACACACTGTGCATCAGTCTGCCAAGGATTGGCATATAGTTAGTAATTAAAGCCATGTAGTGATGTGAGATCAAAAAGATGGATAAAGGAAAGAAGAATATCAAAGATGGAATTCTGTAATATTCAAAACCAAAAAGTCAGGTAATTAGGATAAACAAGTATAAGAGACTGAAATATGTCAGAGGGGTAGGGAAAAACTAGGCAAAAACAGATGACTGGAATCCAAACAAAGCCATTCTTCCAAAAAGCAGGGGGATATTTAAATATGTTATATGCTATTGGTTGATCAGCTTAAAGTTTAAGTATAAATTGTTAGATTTAGCAATGAGAAATTAACTGGCAAATTGAAAAAAGGAATACCAAAGTGTTACAATGAAAGATTGATGAGGTGGGCTGAAGAGGCAAAAAAAAAAAAAAAAAAAAGTGAAAAGTAAAAAAATTAGTATAAACTACTTTTAGTGTTCCAATGCATGCTCTTGTAAAGGGAAGTTAACTAAAACCAATCAATCAAACAAGCAAGCAAAAATGGGGCAGTAGATGAAGGCGGAATTGGAATTAAGAGAGCTTTTCTCATAGGATGCAGATCCAATGACATGTTTATGTACTGATGGTGAGATTCAGGAGAGAGGAAACATTTGAAGATGTTTTAGAAAGAGGATCAAAATATCAAGGCCAAATTTTGCATAAGTAAAGCGAAGGGATGTACTGCACAAAAATGGAAATGAATTGTTAGCTCGGAGTCTCATAGCTTATCCGTATGAACAAGTGAGCAAGGAGTTGGGCATGGTTTCAGGTGGCTGGGTAGATGTGGTAGTGGATCCTGAAGTTCTCTTTTGATTGAACCAATTTTCTCAGCAACATAGGAAGTGATATCATTAGATGTAAAGATAACTGTGGTATTCTGAATATTTGTGGACAAAGAAGGAAGTTTAAAATAGCTTTGTAGGCAAGTGGAATGAAAAATTTATTGAAACACGTAGTTTAACTTCTAAGTAATAGTAAAGACCAACTGCTCTGAGATTAGCAATCACACATTTAAATTGACAGCAATCAGCATGGGGTGTTTTTATACAATAACATTTAGTGGCACATTCACATGAGAAAACTAGTCAGAGAGTTGAATATTAAAGTGGAAAACTTCTGAAATTTATAAGGTAATGCCCAAAGTTTTCAGTGTGTGTGCACATGTACACATTCATGAATGTGTGTGGATTGGCCTACATCCACTGTAAAGCTTTATGTTGTGAAAATTTTCATATATTCTGTAGTAATATGTTTAGGAAGAAAAATGATGGTAGTTTAGTTTTGAATTTTCCAGCTTCTCTTCTAAAATATATAGGGGGATGTGTTAGTGTGCTAAGAGTGTCATAACACAGTATCACAACCTGAATAGTTTAAGCAATGGAAATTTATTGCCTCACTGTTCTGGATGTTAGATGTCTAAGATCAGGTCTTGGCAGTGTTGATTTCTTCTGAGGGCTCTGAGGGAGCACCTGTTTCAGGCTTATTTCTTGGCTTTTAGATGGCCATCTTCACCCTGTACTTCTTCACATGGAGATATGTGTGTGTCGGTGTGTGTGTTTCTCCAAGTTTCCCCCCTTTTATAAAGACACCAGTCAGATTAAATTGGGGCACACCTTATGATCTCATTTTAACTTGATTAGCTCTGTAAGACCCTATATCTAAATAAGGTCACATTCTGAGGTACTGGCAATTATGACTCCAACATATGAATTTTGCTGATGGTACACAATTGAATTCATAACAGGCAAAGTGTTGCATTGCTATGATACAAAAAGACAAAGAGGGAAGGGAACTTAGAAATCACCTAATAAAATGTGCTCCCAGAGAAAGATAGCATCATATAGAGTAGGAACAGATGTGTTCAAAGCTGAGCTGGAACAATGCATTGGTGAAAGAGTAGACAAACAGTAGTGCAGGGTGCAGAAGAGGAAGGAGGAGAAGCCAAAAACTAAAAAAAAATCCCTCAAACTCTAAAATGCCACAATAGTAAGTGTTTTAAAGTAAAAATCTAAAGTCTCTAACTATGGTAAAATAACTAGATGTGAACTTGTCTGCTTGCCTTAAAAAACTAGGAAACATGATAAAATACAGAACTAATATATTGTCCAATATTTTACTATAAGCAACACAGAACTATGATCTCTAAGATAAGAGAGAGAATTGTTGTGAGTTCTGTGATTACTCTGATTTTCTGTCTGAAGGGATTTTCTTGAACTTGATGCAGAGAGAGGTATCCAAAGCACAGCATGACAATCTCCTTGATATGAGGAGATAGAGACAGAAGTTCAGAAAGGTGAGTTTGGCTGGAAAATTGCAGAGCATGTATCAGAAAGAAGTACAATGCACAGACAAGGTATCTGCTTCAATCTGTTGCACGATGTAAACCACACATGCCATGGATGAACATATAGTAATAATGTACAGAAAATCAAATATAACTATGTTCACAGATTTCTCATTAGAAAGTATGCCAGGACTGGGTGTGGTGGCTCATGCCTGTAATAGCAGCATTTTGGGAGGCCCAGACAGTAGAATCGCTTGATCTCTGGTATTTGAGACCATCCTGGGCAACATAGTGATTCCCCATCTCTACAAAAAAATAAAAATGTTAGCCAGGCATCATGGTGCGTGCCTGTAGTCCTGGTTGCTGAGGAGGTTGAGGCTGAGTGGGAGGGTGGCTTGAGTCTGACAGGTCAAGAAGTGAGCTGTGTTCATGACACTGCCCTTCAACCTGATTGAGAGTGACACCCTTTCTCTAAAACAAAGAAACAAACAAACAAACAAAAATCAAAAAAGAAAAGACAAAGAATATAAGAAGGAAACTATGCTAGGCAGTAGACAACAGAGTATCTTTAAAGTAGGAATGAAAAATAACTGTCAATGTAGAATTTTATGTAAAGTAAAATATCTACAACAAATCATAGTAAAACTGACACTTTTCCAAACCAAAAAAGTTAGAGGAATTTATCACTAACTAAATTTAACTTGATGAAATACTACAGTTTTAAGCAAGGAAGCTGATATCAGATGGAAACTAGGATATACACAATCAAATAATGATTACCAATGTAGAAGTTTCCTTTTATTTTCTGAAACAGTTTTTAGGACATAATGCACTCCTTATATTGTGTGTTTATATGTTATAGCATCATGTTAAAATAAACTAATAACAAGAATACATAATGTAAACGCTAAAACAACCATTAAAATAGTTATAGTTGATTAACAGTATAAATAAAATGAAACATAAGAATAATAAATCTAAAGATTGACAAAGTAAAAAACAACAAAAATAGTTAGAATAAGTAATAAAGAAGAACAAAAGGAAAATGAACTATTGGTCCTTTTTCCTTTTCCTTTCCTTCCGTGTCACTTTCAGCATAGGTAGTGTTTAATACAGTAAAGTAACAGAGAAAATAAATTATATAATAGGGTTCCTTGGTTGTTTGTGTTTATTGGAAAGTCACAGCCTGTTTGCAATTGAATTAAGTTTTGGCTTTGAATGGAAAGTGTGGCCTCTTGGAGTTGTCAAACCTGCTCACTCATTTATATATGTAAAATGCTTATCCTGTACTCAGAGCCTTGCTGAAGTCTCATGCATTGTGGGTCCACTAGAATTCTGTGCTCATGAGGCATCACAAATGCTGTATGTGAATAGAATGGTAAGAAACTGAACATGTATATCATAGACATCTCTGTTCACGGTTGTACTTAAGTGTTCCATCATACTGCACTTATAAAACACAGAGGTAAAATTATTTAAAAATTTTAAAGAGAACATTAAATCAAAGATGGTGCACTTCTGAGCATGAAATCTTGTGTGGTTGTACCAGATACAGTGCATGAAGCTGGCCCTGGATGAGAAAAAGAGTTATTTCCTTCCAAGTTCTAGAACAAAGCAGAGATGTCCAGTCTAACCACTGAAATTCAATATTACATCAACATTCTTGCCAATGCAATACAAGAAGGATAAAAATTTATATGTTACAACACATACAATTAGTAATAATATTAAAAACATGAACACAAGAATAAACTTAGCATAATGTATGCCATACTTGTTTACTGAAATCTTCAAAACCTTTCTGAGAAAAATAAAAGGAGATCTAAATACTAAGGTTGATGTGAAAGTATTTTTTTTACAGTATTTCCATGGTTATTCAATGAGAAAAAATTATAGTCTTTTAAGCAATTTTGTCCTGGAGCAAATGTAAATATATTTAAAGACAAAAAGGAACCCTTAACTTATAACATGCCTGAACATGCTTGTATACAAGAGGTATACCAGAATAGATGAAAGAGGAGTAATATTAAAAATATCAGCTAAGGCCTTTGGACTAGCAAGTGATGGGGTATTTTTTTCTGGTGCTAACACTTTTCTTACAATTTTTCCCCTTAGAAATTTTAACTAGCCAAAATTTGAAGATTAGAGATTGACAGTAAGTGTATTAGTCGGGTTTCATGCTGAAACTGGGTACTATCTAAAAAAGAAGAGGTTTAAGGGATTCACACTTCCAGGTGGCTGGGGAGGCCTCACCATCATGGGGAAGGCTAATGGTATGTCTTACATGGTGGCAGATAAGAGAGAATTAGAGTCAAGCAAAAGGGAAAATCCCTTTTAAAGTCATCAGATTTCGTGAGACTTATTCACTACCAGGAGAACAAGATAGGGGAAACTGTCCCCAGGATTCAATTATCTACCACTGAGTCCCTCCTATAAAACATGAGAATTATAAGAGCTACAATTCAAGATGAGATTTGGGTGGGGACATGGTCAAAGCATATTAGTTAGTCTACCCTACATTGTAGTATGCTGTTAGTGTGTCACTCGTATCCTATCAGATTCCTTAAACATTTGTTTTCATACAGTCCCCAGGTGACTCTATTCCCCATAGTAAGCACTTGTATCTCTAGCATTATGTACTATGTACTATGCACAAGCAGCCAGAATCAGAGTTGTCTATACAGCTGGAGAACTATTGTCTCAGAACTTTTATTCTTCTGTTAACAGCTCTTAAACATTGAAAGATGTATGTAGAGGCTTAAATACTCCAAGCTCCTTTTCTCTATTCAGGAAAATTCTGAGGTTTTCACCACACTTTCTATCTTAGATTATATTTGAACGATTGAGTAAAAGCTATTTCTGCAGGACTTTTAAATTATTTTACTCATTTTTGGACTTCTCTCATGTCCTGTCTCATTTCCCCATGTAGTTATCAACTTTTCTAGGGACAATGTAAAATAATGCATATCATGCTGGTCTTAGGACAAAACTCCATTTATCACAGTTGTTGCAAGACAGTCAGATTTTATGCCCATGATCCTGGTATATTTATTATACCATGATATTAACCCGTTTCACTCCCAAACCCCTTCTAGTTTGTGTAATAACTTCTATAGTTATCACTTTGTAATGTAAAATAGTCACAGCCACAACCAAATTCTACCCAGAAAAGAGAGTGTAGAAAAAAAATTATCATTTCCTATGATAATTTAGGAAAGAGTCAGACAAGGCAAGTGCTCTTAAAGTTTAAAAACAAAACACATTATGAACATACAAGAAACTTCGTGAATATTGTTTGTGGAAGCCTCTTTGATAATATTACGAGAGTATGAACTCCAGGTGGAAGGGAGTAATTGCTATCTAACAAATAAATAAAAGAAAGGGTAAAGTTGACAGAAGAGATTATAAATTGTATATGCTCTGACAATGTGGAAATAATTCATCTAACACAAAATGGGAACAGATGGCTTTGATAAGAAGATAAAAAGTAAAATTAGTTTTCTGATTACCTTATTGTAATTGCTAGATGTCAAAGTGTATTATTTAAAGCTAACAAATCAAATAGTAAAAGATCAAGTCTATTTAAGGAAACAATGAAAAACATTTGAAAGTTATTGATATCTATCAAATGTGGGTGATGTTATCTTGGAAAGGGGAAAGGAAAACTATACAACTTCATGTTCACGGTGTTTAAATTAAGAATCTGAGAAAAAGGATATTTTACAAACAAAAAATCATTCATGCAATTTCTAGGCAAAATTATAAACTTTCCTAAATATTAAAAATATACCAAAAGCAAAAATAAAAACAGATACCCATTCTGAATATTTCATACATTATGATGATTAATTTTAGTATGTCAACTTGCCTAGGTTATGGTATCCACTTCTGTTAAACACCAGTCTAGACACACCAGTCTGAATGTTGCTGTCTGATGAGATTAACATTGATGATCAGTAGATTTTAAGTGAAACATATCCTCCATAATGTGGGTGA
This sequence comes from Alouatta palliata, assembly GCA_004027835.1. Lineage (NCBI taxonomy): Eukaryota > Metazoa > Chordata > Mammalia > Primates > Atelidae > Alouatta > Alouatta palliata. The sequence goes on from PVKV010010979.1 coordinate 50,707, forward strand.
GTCTCAACCAATATGGAGAAGATCTTAAGAGCAAAGATTAAGGAAGAAATGGAATCCTCAAAATTTGAAGGGGTCATCTGGAAATATTATAATGAAAAAAAGAGAATTGCCATCTTAAATTTTCTTGAATTTTAGAAGGGTCCCTTTCATCATCATTTGAGATTAAACCTCCATTGACTGAAGAAGCTGTAATGTCCCCTCCCGAGGTAGTTTCCTTACAAGATGCTGCTAATTCTCCTCAGTGCCCCCCTCCCATCACTCTTTTATTCTAGACTTGTACCTAGACTCAATTTCCAGCAGAAAGCTACGGTTGAAGCGTACTCTGTAAGTATATATGCTACACTCCAAAAGAACTACATGATTTTTTTCAATTTATACACACAGAAGCCCTGGGAATATGTGAGAAATCAATATTAAGGGTGTGGGATAGTGGTAAAAGGAACATAAAGTTGCATCTGGCTAAATTTATTGATACAAGCCTGCTAAGCAGAGATCCTTCATTTAATATTACAGTATGAGGAATTAGAAAAGGATCTAACAGTTTAGTTATTGGTGGAAACAAAAGGTTGTCTGCACTGCAATTGAAATTGAAAATTTAAACTACTTTGATGTACTGTAAAGGGATCCAAAGGCTTAGGAAGTTTGGAATATCAGAGTAGATTTATCATGCAAAATCTGGTCACCTATGCCAGAGATTCCAGTAGACATACATTTCTCCATGACTATAAGAAATAAATTTGTTAGAGGAGTCCCATTATCCTGGAAGAGCTCTGTGGTCACTCCTTTTTTATAGGTCAGAAAATAGAGTGAGGACTGTTGTTACTTAATTGGAAAACCTAAATGCAATGTGGATAATTGTATTCCAGACAGGTAGGGGCCAAGTAGTGGCACTAAATTGCCAAAGTCAAGGTGGAAAGTCATACCATAATGAACAGCTGAGTGAAGGCAGTACTTAGAAATAGTCTGACTCACAGATGCCTACGGCATTGACTAATTGATCTTGGTGTCCCTAGAGGTAGAATAGATAGACAGTGTGCTAAATTCTTACCTGATCTGTATAAGTTAAAGAAAAAGTTCTAGGTCAAGAAATAGAAGTCTAAATTGAATCATAAAAGCAGAGTGCACCTCTATCAATTCCAAGAATGGAATCAATTTACTGACATGGAACTCCTTGAATGAAAGGGAGGCCAGGTCCCCTTGTGGAAGGACTTTATTATACTGCCAAAAATTTATATTGTTAATCTTTCCCCATCTTTCCAAAAGGGACATATAGCCTTGTGTCAGGGTGATTTTGCATTGGGAGAAAAAACAGGTAATGAGTACTTAACATTGCATCTGAACTAATTCCAGGTGACCTGAAATATTACTGTGATATATCAGAATAGGGGCTTATACATCAGTTGAATAATGGAGGTATAGCCTAGGTGCATTTTATAATTGGTCCAGTGGATCCTAATCCCATCCTATGCTTATTTTCCCAATTCAGGAATAAATACTTCTATTATACACACTCAGCAACTACCGTAATTCCTACATTGGTTCTCTGACCTGTAGAGCGAGGATTATTATGTTGGGAAAGGCCACCTGGAAATCACTAAAACTGCTTACACTTAGGGAAATAGTAAAGCAAAATCAATATTGCGTGCATGGGAGGAGTACAGAGATTATAGCCACCATGAAATACCTGAAGAATGCAGGGGTTCTGACACCCACCACGTGCCCATTTGACTGCCTATTTGACTTGTGCAGAAAACATATGGATATTGGAGAATGACAATGAATTATCATAAGCTTTAATCATGTGGTGAGGCCAATTACAGCTATTGAACCAGATATGGTTTCATTGCTTGAGTAATTAACACATGCCCTGGTATATGGTAAGCAGCTATTGATATAATACATGGTTTTTCCTCTATACCTGTTAGTATAGTCTACTAGAAGCTGTTTACATTCAGTTTGCAAAACCACAATACACCTTTATTTTCATACCTTAGGAGAATGTTGACTCTTCAGCCCTGTGCTATATTTTAGTCCACAGTGAACTTGTCTCTCCTTTTCATAAGATGTCACACTGGTCTATTACATTGATGATCAGTATGTTGATTGACTGAATCTAGTGAACAAGAAACTTCTCTAGACTTATCAGTAAAAGATATGTGAGCCCAAGAGTGGAAAATAAATCTGATCAAATTTCAGTGGCCTTCTATCTCAGTGAAATTTCAAGGGATTCAGTTGAGATACTCTTTCTGAGGTACAGGATAAGTTGTTGCATTTAGTTGCTTCACAAACCAAGAGAGAGGCACAGTGCCTAGCGGGCCTCTTTAGGTTTGAGAGGCAACATATTGGTGCAGGTGTGCTATTCTAATCCATGTACCAAGTGGCTCAAAGAGCAATTAGTCTTGAGTAGGTCCCAGAAACAGCAAAGTTCTGCACCAGATCTCCGATGTCTGGATAAAGAAAGATTAACTCAAATTCATGTTCATCTCTGTTTCTGCTCATCTTCTGGTAAATTATAAACTAGTGACTCTTCTGCCATGATATCTCTTTTATGCCTCAAAATTGTCTACCTTTTCAAGAAATGGAATATCAGTAAACAATATTTTAAACAGCTATTTCCATTCTGTTTTTAAGAATGCTTTTTTTTATTTCATAATTTACTTTATAGAAACTGTTAAAGTTTTTTTTTTTTTAAAGTTCTCTAGCTTTTAAATTTTTATTATTTTTGAGACAGTCTCATTCTGTTGCCCCCGCTGGAGTGCAGTGGTGCGATCTCAGCTCATCTCAGCTCATTACAACCTCTGCCTCCCAGGTTCAAGCGATTCTTGTGCCTCGGCCTCCTAAGTAGCTAGGATTACAGGTATGTGCCATCACATCTGGCTAATTTTTGTATTTTCAGTAGAAATGTGGTTTTGCCATGATGGCCAGGCTGGTCTCGAACTTCTGGTCTCAGGTGATCCGCCTGCCTTGGCCTCCGAAAGTGCTGGGATTACAGACATGAGCCACTGAGCCCAGCGAGCTCACCCAGTTTTGCATCTACCTTAGGCCCAGGCGTGTACCACAACGCCTGGCTAGTTTTTTTTTTTTTTTTTTTTTTAATTTATTTATTTTACTTTAGGCACATACTATATCTGGCATTTCTCCCCATGTTATCCCTCCCCACCCTCCCCTCTCTCCCCACCCCCCATTGTCTCTTCCCTACTCCCCACAACTGTTCCCTGTGTGTGATGCTCTTCTCCCTCAGTCCATGTGTTCTCATTGTTCAACACCCACCTATGAGTGAGAACATACAGTGCTTGGCTTTCTGTTCTTGGGTCAGTTTGCTGAGAATGATGGTTTCCAGATTCATCCAAGTCCCTACAAAGGACACAAACTCATCGTTTTTTATGGCTGTGTAGTATTCCATGGTGTATATGTACCACATTTTCTTTGTCCAGTCTATCATTGATGGAGATTTAGGTTGGTTCCAAGTCTTTGCTATTGTACACAGGGCTGCAGTGAACATACCTGTGCATGTGTCTTTATAGTAGAACGATTTATAGTTCTTTGGGTACATACCCAATAGTGGGATTGCTGGGTCAAATGGAATTTCTATTTTTAGATCCTTGAGAAATCGCCACACTGTCTTCCACAATGGTTGAACTAATTTACAGTCCCATCAACTATGTAAGAGTGTTCCTATTTCTCCACATCCTCTCCAGCATCTGTTGTCTCCTGATTTTTTAGTGATTGCCATTCTAACTGGCGTGAGATGATATCTCAGTGTGGTTTTGATTTGCATTTCTCTAATGACCAGTGATGATGATAATTTTTTCATATGTTTGTTGGCCTCATATATGTCCTCATTTGAAAAGTGTCTGTTCATATCCTTTGCCCACTTTTGAATGGGGTTGTTTTTTTTTTTTTTTTTCTTGTATATCTGTTTTAGTTCTTTGTAGATTCTGGATATTAGCTCTTTGTCAGATGCGTAGATTGCAAAAAGTTTTTCCCATTCTGTTGGTTGCCGATTCACTCTAATCATGGTTTCTTTTGCTGTACAGAAACTCTGGAGTTTAGTTAGATCCCATTTGTCTATCCTGGCTTTTATTGCCATTGCTTTTGGTGTTTTAGTCATGAAGTCCTTGCCTATGCCTATGTCCTGGATGGTTTTGCCTACGTTTTCTTCTAGTATTTTTATGGTGTTAGGTTTTATGTTTAAATCTTTGATCCGTCTGGAGTTAATTTTAGTGTAAGGTGACAGGTAGAAACTGTTAAAGGTTTTATATGCTTTAATCATTGTATGATCTAGTGGTTTCCAATAATCAAGGTATATTCTCTGTCAATATATTTTAGATAAAAATGTTTGATAAAATATTCATAATCTTTTAATAAGAATATTTCCTGATTTTTATTGTCCTGACAAAAATGGTAAAACCAATTTAACTATTGAAAATAAGTATTACACTAGCTACAAAATTAAAGTTTTGTTACATGGTTATAAATTTGTCTATTTTGGTAGAAATCTTTAGTTATTCATGAAGAGTGTTTACTTTATTACAGGTAATACTCTTTATTTTTTCTATTGGCTAAATTTGACAAAATAGAGCCATAACTTTCACATAACCAATACCATGATGAAACAGAATACTCGTTTCTCATTTCATCTCAATCATTTATTTTTTAGCAGAGATAAAATAATCTATATCCACTTGTCTCTAGATATGTCAATAAGTTAGATGTTAAAATAAACTAGAGTTTTCTCTTAAACTAGAAATAGAGAATGTTCAAGGATTCTATATCAGGTAAAAGCACTTGTAAGTGAAGACTAAGAAGAAAGAAGACTTTTTAAAAAATGTCTAGTGAAGTCCTAAGTACAAGGATGTTTTTAAAATAGTATCTTTCTATGTTTCCTCCTCCCCGACCCTGACCTAATATAGTGGGTAGTTAGTTCATACTTAGCACTATGTCTGACCTATAGTACATATTAATACATTTACATATTCTACAGAAATGGAAATTGAAGCCAGTGAAGCAAATTTTAATTTTTAGCTTAGTTTTTAGAATCTGCTGGGAGAGGCTTCCAGGCCCTCATAAGAAAAGAATTAGGTGGATAAGCTAATGATAAACAATTATAAAGATGTTTTAGTATTTCTAAAATTTTTATGCTTCCTTTTCATTGGCAATATTCCTATAATGATAAGCTTTTCTAATTAAATAACAAAAACCATGGATGTTTACTTCAAATTTTTCAAGGAAGAAAAATATGGGGGTGAATATGCTTTATACCCCAAGATCAATTTGGTTAAGAAGCTTCAACAACAACCAGATGAAAATAAGTACGATGAAAACTAAGACACACTGAAACCTTGGGATACAGAAAGAAAAAGGAAAAAAAGAGGGAGGCAGCCAGGAATTGAGAAACCAGCTTAATAAGACGGCAACTTAGATTTTCAGACACGAAGACACAGATAAAAGCACATGTATGTTTCAGAAACAAGAATGTTTTCCATTAATATACTAAGTTATTGGATGCGACACTTATAACAACATTTTATTCTATAGATTATGGTGTATATTTTGATGTTTCTATCAGCATCTCAGTTTCTCAAAAGAATCTTCTCAATTTTTCTATCCTGTAACAAGTGTTTGCCTTTAATTGACTTTATTTCTTGGTCTTATAAAGAAACTGGACAGTCACTGAATAAAAATCCCCAAAAAGCTTATGCTTCTCCATATACATAGCCTATACATTTCATGTAGCAAAGAAAATGAAAGACTTTTTTATTCTCCACTTTTCTCAGTTGATCAGGATTAATAACTAAAAAACGAATATTCTACTCCCCTTCACACATGATAAGCATTTAATAAGATAATTAGATCAACATTGCTCTTACTTTCTCCAGTCATTTTGGCTGTATTTGGGAAGAGAAAATGTGCCAGTATAAAACCATACTGCAATACATAAATAAAATTGTTTTATTTATATGCTAATTACATAACTATGAAACATATTCACTGTCAACTAAATGCTAATAATTATGACAGTTTTTTTCTGACACAATATTTTCTCAGATACATACAATCATTTATTATCATTTTCAACATTTTCTTATAACAATTGTTGATTGTAGCCTGTATTAGTTAGTCTTCACACTGCTGATAAAGACACACCTGAGGCCAGGTGCGGTGGCTCACGCTTGTAATCCCAGAACTTTGGGAAGCCAAAGCATGCAGAGGTCAGGATTTCAAGACCAGCCTGGCCAACGTGGTGAAACCCTATATCTACTGAAAATACAAAAATTAGCCAGGTGTGGTGGAGGGCACCTATAATCCCAGCTACTCTGGAGACTGAGGCAGGAGAATTGCTTGAACCTGGGAGGCGGAGGTTTCAGTGAGCCAAGATTGCACCACTGCACTCCAACCTCAGCAACAGAGCAAGACTCCATCTCAAAAAAAAAAAAAAAAAAAAGAGAGACAGTGAGAAAAAGACATACCTGACATACATGAGACTGAGAAGAAAAAGAGATTTAATGGATTTACAGTTCCACATGCTGGGGAGGCCTCACAATCATGGCAGAAGGGAAGGAGGAGCAAGTCACATCTTAAATGGATGGTTGCAGGCAGAAAGAGAGAGAGCTTATGCAGGAAAACGTCCATTTTTAAAACAATCAGATCTCTTGAGACTTATTCATTATCACACAAACAGTAGGAGAAAGACCCACCATCATGATTCAATTATCTCCCACTGGGTCCCTCCCACCATGTTGGAATTATGGGAGCTACAAGGTAAGATTTGGGTGGTGACACAAAGCCAAACCATATCATTCTGCCACTGGCCCCTCCCAAATATCACATTTTCACATTTCAAAATCAATCATGCATTTCCAACAGTCTCCCAACGTCTTAACTCATTTCAGCATTAACTGAAAAGTCCAGAGTCCAAAGTCCTGTGTGAGACAAGAAAAGTCCCTTCCGTCTATGAACCTATACAATCAAAAGCAAGTTAGTTACTTCCTAGGTACAATGGGGGTATAGGCAATTGGTAAATTCAGCCTTTCCAAATGGGAGAAATTGGCCAAAGCAAAGCGGGTACAGGCTGTAAGCAAGTTCAAAATCCGGTGGGGCATTGAGTATCTGCGGCTTTTCCAGGAGCATGCATAGTGCAGGCTGTCAGTGAATCTACCATTCTGAGGTTTGTAGGACAGTGGCCCTCTTTTCACAGCTCCACTAGGTGGTGCCCCAGTAGAGACTCTGTGTGGGGAATCCAACCCTACATTTTCTTTTTGCACTGCCCTAGCAGAGGTTCTCCATGAGAGTCCTGCCCCTGCAATGAACTTCTGCCTGGACATCCAGGCATTTCTATACATCCTCTGAAATCTAGGAGAAGGTTCCCAAACCTCAATTCTAGACTTTTGTGTGTCCACAGGCTCAACACCATGTGGAAGCTACCAAGGCTTAAGACTTGCACCCTCTGAAACCATAGCTCAAGCTGTTCTTTGGCTCCTTTTAGTAATGGCTGAAGCAGCTGGGACACAGGGCACCAAGACCCTAGACGGCACACAACATGGAGGCCCTGACCCTTGCCCACAGAACTATTTTTTCTTCCTAAGCCTCTGGGCCTATGATGGGAATGGCTGCCAGGAAGACCTCTGACATACCCTGGAGACATTTTCCCCATTGTCTTGGTAGTTAACATTTGGCTCCTCGTTACTTATGCAAATTTCTGCAGCCAGCTTGAATTTGTACTCAGAAAATGGGATTTTCTTTTCTATTGCATTATCGGGCTGTAAATGTTCTAATTTTTATGCTCTATTTCCCTTTTAAAACTGAATGTCTTTTACAGCACCCAAGTCACATCTTGAATGCTTTGCTGCTTAGAAATTTCCAGATACCCTAAATTATGTCCCTGAAGTTCAAAGTTCCAGAAATCTCTAGAGAAAGGGCAAAATACTGCCAGTCTCTTTGCTAAAACATAACAAGAATCACCTTTTCTCTAGTTCCTAACAAGTTCCTCATCTCCACCTGAGACCACCTCAGCCTGGATTCTTTGTCTATATCATTATCAGCATTTTGGTCAAAGCCATTCAACAAGTCTCTCGGAAGTTTCAAACTTTCCCAAATTTTCCTGTCGTCTTCAGAATCCTCCAAACTGTCCCAACCTCTGCCTGTTACCTAGTTTTATAGTCATTTCCACATTTTTGGGTATCTTTTCAGCAATGCCTGACTCTACTAGTACCAATATACTGTATTAGTCCATTTTCATGTTGCTGATAAAGACATATATGAGACTGGGAAGAAAAATAGGTTTAATTGAGTTACAGTTCCACATGGCTGGGGGGACTCACAATCATGGTGGAAGGCAAGGAGGAGCAAGTTACATCTTACATAGATGATGGCAGGCAAAGAAAGAGAGCTTGTGCAGGGAAACTCCCTTTTCTAAAACCATCAGATTTTGTGAGATTTATTCACTATTATGAGAACAGCACAGAAAAGACCCTCCCCATGATTCAGTTATCTCCCACTGAGTCCCTTCTACTGCATGTGGGAATTATGGAAGCTACAATATGAAATTTGGGTGGGGACACAGAGCCAAATCATATCATAGCCTTTCTATTAAATGTATGCTTTCTGCTGATGTAATTTATTTTTAAATTACCTTTAATATGTATTGTCCAAATTATTGTTTCTAAAATGTTTATATATATGAAGATATATTTATAAATTAATAGGAGTTTTATCCACTCCACTTTAAAATAAATGAAATACCAACAATAGAGTTGAAACTTCCTGATTACTTATTTCTAGTTGAAGAAAGGCATAATTTCAATTTCATGAATACTTACATATTTTAAAATGATATAATCTGGTTTTATTTTTTAAGTTTTGCAAATGTAAGACTATGGAAATTCTTTGGCAACTTTATTTTTCTCAAAACAATAATTGTAATTTTCATACTTGGAGACTACATTAGTTTTCACAGCAGTTTGATATTATATTATGTGAAAATGCCATAATTTATGTGGATTCTCAGTTCATAAAATTCTACATTGTATCTAGCACTGAGCTATCACAAATAATGCTGGTTTAGAGCGTATTAGATATGTATCCTAGAGGATTAAACTAGAATTTTTCTACAGTTAATCTGGAATTGCTAAGACTGAGAGCTAGTACATCTCTTCCATTGCCAGACTTTGTGAGCTTTTCTTTTCTTAGCACCTGGACCAATTTTTATTATATCAGCATTAATAGGGAGTATTATTAGTAATGCTACTCTAAATTCTTGACATCAGAATACTCTTAGTGATCATTTAATGTATTTTATTTTAAATAATTTTAAATAATTGTTATTGATGGTAGTATATTTATAGCCAAATAAAGAAATTGCAAGTGTTTAATACTTATATATTTGTATTTATATATGTGTGATACACAAGATATTATAACTCAGGGTCTTGCATCTCAAGATCAGGATGCTGAACATTTTGAAAGTCACAGAAAGAGTTGCTCATTCACTCCACCTCTCAGCCCTTAACTACTACACTGTTGATGAGAATGTAGATTGGTACAACCATTACGAAAACAGTAGGCAGTTTCTTAAAGATGTTAAAAATATACCTATTATATAATCCTACTTCTAGGTATATACCCAAAGGAAATGAAGTCATTATCTTGAGGAGATATTTGCAATCCCATGTTTACTACTGCATTATTCACAATAGTGAAGATATAAAAACCTGTTGACGGATGAATGAATAAAGAAAATGTCACACACACACACACATACACACACACAGACACAGAGAGAGAGAGAGAGAGAAAGAGAGAGAAAGGAATATGTTTCAGACTTAAAAAGGAAAAGCCTGCCATTCGCAACTCTCTTCATGAACCTGTAGCATGTTAGGCTAAGTGAAATCTGATGCAGAAACACAAATACTGCATGATCTCACTAATATGTGGAATCTAGAAAATGTTGAACTCACAGAAACAGAGAGTATAGTGGTGGTTGCCAGAGGCTATAGTGTGGGGAAAACAGGGAGCTGTTAATGAAAGGGTACAAAATTTCAGTTACTTAGGATGAATAAGTTGTGGAGAGCTAATGTATAGCATGGCTACCATAGTTAATAATATAGTATCACATGCCTCAAATTCCATAAGAAAAAAGATATTAAGTATTCTCACTACATGTACACACACACACACACACACACACACACACACACAACTGATGACTTTGTGAGGTGATAAATATGTTAATTAGCTTGATTTTGGTAATAATCTCACAGTGTATATGTACCTTAAAACATCACGTTTAATACCTTAAATATATGCAGTTTCTATTTGTTAATTATACTGCAGTAAATCTGGGGATGGGGAGAGATACTAGGAGTATAGAAGGCTGTGAAGGTCATGAAATAGAAGTTAGAAATAAATAGGTCTACTTGAAATGTGTGGGGTTTTTTTTACTTTTAATTTAATTTTATTTTATTTTTGAGACAAGTTCTCACTCTATCATCCAGGCTGGAGGGCAGTTGTGCAATCATGGTTCACTGCAGCCTTAACCTCCTGGGCTCCGATGATTCTCCCACTTCAGCTTCCCAAGTAGCTGGGACTACTGGTTTACATCTTGCCCAGCTAATTTTTTCATACTGTTTTTGTAGAAATGGATTTTCCCATATTGCCCAGGCTGGTTGAAACATGTTTAGAAGGTGAAGCAATATAACTTTATAACTGACAGATGGTGGGAAAAGAATTACTAGATAAAATTGACATAAATAAAACAAAAGTAGGACTAATAAGTGAATTTAGAGAGGTCCAGACAAAAAGAAAATATTTCTAAAAAATCAAATATTTACTATATGCTGGCAATAAATAAATTTTAAAAAAGAGAAGAACCAGAAAGATCAAATATATTTTTAGAAAAACTATAACAAGAAGATGCAATAAATCTGTACACTTAAATTTATAAAACATTCTTGGAGAAACTAACTTAAAATATTTACATAGGCAATGCATAAATTAAAAATAAAAGTATAAAACGGGTATAGAAATAAAACTTAACATGATAAAGTCATTCTTCAGTAAATTTAATATAATGAGAAGAAAAATCTTCTGAGCATATACTAATAAAACAATTACAAATATTTGTAATAATTCTACATATGCATGTGTATATATGTATCTATGTATCAGTGTATATATGTATTAACTATAATAAAAATTTTACATATGTATATGCAGACAGTTTCTGACTTACAATGGTTCAACTCACAGTTTTTCACCTTACAACGGCTTTATCAAGATGTAACCTCCATTGCATGTCAAGAAACATCTATATATACATATACATATAATGATGAAATTAAGTTAGATTGTAGAACTAAATGAAAAAGTAAAATATGTCACCATTCTAGAATAAACTTTAGCAGGATACCTTCAACATTCTGATGCATAAATGCCACATTTTTTTCACAAATGTCACATTTTTCTCCATGAATTTTTTAGAGCACAAACTTAATGCAACAGACAACAAAGGAAAACTGCTGAACTTACTTAGCTAGACCTAAAATTTCTCCTTATTGAAAACGCGAATTGGTATGACACAGACTAGAAGATATTCACAAGACATACATCTTAGAAAAAGACATATCCAAAATCAATGAAGAATTTAACTCAATAATAAATATATATAAAAACCCAGTAAAAAGTGGATAAAATAATCTAATAAGCATTTGCAAAGGAGACAAATAAATGGCAGAGAATAACAACAAAAGCAAAACAAATAAAAATATACAGCAACATCAGTTATCACAAAACTGCAAATTAAAACCATTATGAGATACCATTACACACCTAGTAGAACGGTGAAAATTTAGGAGTCTAACAAAATCAGCTGTTAGCACAGATGTTAAGCAATGAGTCTCTTAAATATTTCTTGTAGAAATGTTAAATAGTCCAGCCATTTTGAAAAAGAGTTTTTCAATTTCTTTAAAAGTAAAACTTACTCCTACCTTATGACCCAGCAATTTTACTCCAAAACAATTAAATCCTATGTTCATAAATGATTGCATATTAGTACCATGTTTATTTTTTATAGACAATAGTGGAAAAATTCAATAGTTCATCAGCAGATTTGTTCAACAAATTTTGGTTGAATTGTACAATTGGAAACAACTCAGTAAAAACAAAATAAACGGTTGCTCCATCAACAGTATGGGTCACTATCAAAAACATTATGTTGAAGGATATTAACCAGGTACAAAAGAGTACATTCTGTATGATCCCATTTGATGAGATTCAAAGACTGACCAAAGCAATCTGTGATAGAAATCATAAAAGAAGTGGCCTAAGCCAGGAGTAGAAATAAAACTAGAAAACACCATGTGGGAAATTTCTACAGTGAAGAAATTTATACCATAAATTGGGCATTGCTTACTATAGCATAGACGTTTGTCAGCAGTTAATATATTTTACAGTTAAGTTCTAGATATTCTTCTACATTCAAATTTTATTTAATAAAAATTAACATCAACAAATCTTTTTAGAAGAGAAAATTAGATTTCACAGAAATAGAGTAAAACGTGTGTAATTCTTTCTAGAGCATGAGTCTCTATTCTACAAATTAAGGTCAATTTCCCTTAATTTGAAAAATTGAGAAATAAGGCTAATAATGTTTTTATTTTAAAGTTTAGGGAAGGGTCAAAAATTTTTAAGTAAATGGAAATAAGAAGCTGATCTTGAAAGCTGAACTCTGAAAGCTGAACTCTACTGAAGCAATATGCATTTGGTAGGAACTGCATTTTGAATACTCATATAACAATTTTGTGTTTCTCTTTCAACATAGTATTCAAAGATTAAATTAGATATTCAACATTTCATTATAAATAGGCTTTTTGTTAGATGATTTTGCCCAACTTGAGGCTAATGTAAAGCTGAACTTTGAATTAATGTAAATTTTGTTTGCTACAAAGGTATAAAATATTAGTATAAATAAGATTAAGTTCATGATATTTGTACAATAATTCATTTAAAATTTAAATGCATTTGTTATGTTTCCTGCTTTTATCTACACATCTTCCTGCTTTTACCTACATTTTGGTAGTGTTTGGAGAAAAGCATAAACTTTATCAATTAAAAAAACTTGAGACATTCTAAATCTAAAAAATCTTTGCTTGAATTATTTGCACCTAATATGTTTATAGAGGAACAATAACCTTACTTGATATTATTTTCTTTTTGTACCTCAATATTCAAAATACATTTTTGAAACATTTTAATCAAATGTCTGGCTTTTCAAGAAAATATGCCACAAACTCCTTGTGGGACAAATTTTAAAATAATACTTTTCAAATGAATGCGTAGTTTGCAATATATATTATCCTAAAATTAAAATTTAGGTACACTTTAACATATGAATTAATTAATCGATTTTACCTTATGCTGTATGAAAGCTAAAAATGCAGAAATGTGTTCAGGATTCTGAAAATAATTCTGCATCAGAAGGAAGCTAATGTTTGTCTTCTTCCAGACATTTATGTTTATTCAATAAATCATTTAATCTACTTTAAATTGTTTTGGACAATAATGCCTAACTAGTGTGGCTGTAAGGTTAAGCCTTCTATTGACTAGTAGTAAGTTTTGTCATTAAACTTAATCCATTACACTGTACATGTCACTCCCTCAAGCTCTACTTCTAATCAATACCCTCTACTATCTTTTCTATCAGAGGAGATACAGTCAGCCCATGGACTAGTATTGACGTCATTCCTATTAGGAGACAATAATAGGCACATTGAACTTTTTCCAGTCCCTTTTAACACAAACAGATGTCTGTATGATACAATTATTTTGTAATCTCAAATTTTCAAACTTTTAAAATATGGGGGGTTCTTTTTGATCTTTTGAATATACCAATTGCTTTCTTTGAAGGTACCACAGCATCCTCTCTCTATATGTATACACAAAGAGACAGAGCAAGCTAGTCTCCAAATTATGATGACTCAACTTATAATTTTTCAACTTTATCATGATGCAAAAACAAGTATTCAGTAGAAACTGTATTTTAATTTTCCATGTAACGATTTTGTGTTTCACTTTCATTGCAGTAGTCAGTAAGTTGCATGAGATATTCAACATTTTATTATAAAATAGGCTTTGGGTAAGATGAATTTGCCCAACTTGCTTATATTAATGTTAAGTTTTCTGAGAATGTTTAAGGTAGGCCATGCTAAATTATGATGTTCAGTAGGTTATATATATTAAACACATTTTTTTACTTATGATAATTTCAGTTTATAATGGATTACGTAGAAGAGTAGATCCACTAACAACTTGCACCATGCACCTGGAAAAGACACAGGCATTCAATGCCCCCTGGTGAAAGCAGCCTAGGAGACTGCACTCTGTGGAGCCACAGGGGTGGAGGTGCCCAAGGCTGTGGGAGCCCACCATTGCATCAGCGTTGCTCGGATGTGAGACACCTAGTAAAAGGAGATTATTTTGGAGCTTTAAGATTCAATGACTACCCTGCTGGGTTTGGACTTGCATGGAGTTTGTTTGGCTGATTTTTCCCTCTTACAATGGGAGTATTTAGCCAATGCTTGTACTCCCATTGTATCTTAGAAGTAACTAACTTGTTTTTTATATTTTGTTTGCTGCTTGTATCTTTTTCTATGTGACTGTAGTTTTTCTTAGTATGGATGTGACATATATTTCCCACTCTTTAAATTTGAGTACTCAACTGTCATAGTCCATTTTGTGCTGCTGTAACAGAATACCTGAGACATGGTAATATATAATGAACAGAAATTTATTTCTTGCAGTGCTGGAGGCTGTCACATTTAAGACTGAAGGGTAGGCATCTTCTGATGGCCTTTTCGTGGTGTCATCTCATGGGTCAAGGTGGAAAGGCAAGAGAGAACCCTTTCCCAAAAGCCCTTTTTGAAAGATACTAAATGAATCCATGAGGACAGAATCTTTGTTGCTTAATCATCTCTAAATAGGCCCACATGCTAATACTATTACAGTGGCAATTTAATTTAAACATAAGTTCTGGAGGGAATAAATATTCAAACCATAATATTAGCTTTCACCTATTTGAGCCAACAAAGGAAGTCCAAAAAGGCAATGCACCAGTTTCAATTTATATTATTAAGATGACTTTTATGTTTTCCCTTTTGGTTTTTTATGCCCTTGATGTAAGAAGCACATAAACTTCTACCCCAGTGGCTCCAGAATAAGGATAATAGATATTTGCCTAAGGGTCACCCCAACTAAGTCACCATAGCCAAAACCAACTTACACAGTCAATTTGTAAAAGTATTACTGATGCCAGTCATGATCAGCAAAACGTCCCAGGAAAGGAATTGAGTTTCAGTCTTCCTTCTCATCCCCTAAAAAAATCTATACTGTTTGTTTCCAATTTAAATAAAGTTTAAGGAAAGACAAAATAATTTTATGATGCTACAAATATGAACAATAATTATAGATGATGGAGATTGATTGAAAGAGGGCAAAAGGAAACTCTTTGGGGTGATTGAAGTTTCTGCTATATCTTGATAGGAGTTTTGGTTACGTGGTGGTTTTTTTTAAATAAAAATTTTTAAATTTTAATCTCAAGACATTTTATCTCAATAATTTCTCTTTAATATAATAAAAATAGTATATACAATGTTTCAAACACACAAAAAATTTGGGAAAATGTGATTATGACAATATTAACGAGGAAATAGAGGTTAAACATAACCCTGAAAAATCATGTTAAACAATATTAAAAAATTGATATCTATTAATCTTTTCCTGTTTTTTATATATTCATTTAACATGTTATAGCTTTGTTATAAACACACATCCACTATGTTGAAACCAATTGAAATCATGAAAATGTGTTGTTAAATATGTTAACATGTGTTTTTATGAAAAATTCGCTTCTGGTTTTCAGAAACTATTATACAGTGCCCAGCATTGGAAGAGTTTAGTTTCTGCATTTGTTTTTAAACAAAACAGATGTTCTATTAGATCACATGACTTTTAGCCTCTGTCAGGATTATGAAGACCATGGGAAACAATGAATTTAAAGAGGGTGATGAGAAATCAACTATGTATTAAAGACGGTGATAAAAATTCAACTATGTATTAAACAGTTTTCTATAGTGTTTCTATAATTTCTATCATTTGAAACAGGAAAGGAGGGGTTGCAATTGTGTTCTAAGACTGTTAGTTTCAAGGTATTATATTAGTTTGTAAAAATTTATTTGCATAGAAGTAGTAACTGTTAATTGTGTTAAAAGGTGACTTAAAAGCTTAAAGTGGAAAACATTATATCCATTGATTATTTCTGAGAACTACAAAAATATTATCCTTAGGTTAGGCTATTTTTGTAAGAAAAAACTCACTCTCCTCAACTCATGCTACTCTTGTATTACCTGGAAACAGTAGTTGAAAATTGTTGCATAAACTATATATACACATATACACACATACACACACAATCTTTATGACAATCTGTGGACATCAGTATTATTCCATCAGGTTCCTAATATAATAGAATGTGGTCCAAAAGAAATGACTTATCACAGATTGTCTTCCCCCAAACAGCAAAGCAATCACTCAGACTTGGAAGGATGCTCCTATGATCAATCTACTATTATTCACTATTCTCCAGCATAAATTACACTTCAGGCTTGTTTCTTTATTTTCCTTCCTTCCTTTATCTTTTCTTTCCTTTATTTTCAAAAAATTCTTAATTTGTGTAACTCTCCTTTTAAGGAAGTTGAATAACTTTCTAATACAAACAGAACACCAATAGTAGATTACTAAGCTGACTGTAAATTAAAATCAAGCTTTACTTCCCTAAGAACCAACTATGTATTAATGAGTACAAAGTAGGTTTGTTCAATAGAACACTGAAATGGGACCACATTTTAATTCCTCCTCAGTCAATATATATATATATATATATATATATATATATATAAAACACAAAAATATTATCTGCCAGTAATAATGGCCTTAGTCTCTTTATATTGTTTAATAAGCACCCTGTCAGCATTGTACGGACAAAAGCTGTATCTTTCTTCTTGATTTCTGCTCTTCAAAATAGAGCATGTTTTAATTTTTAAGAAGGAGAAAATGCCTGTTCAGATGAAAACTAATCACTACACATCATTTTCAAGGGAGAAAGGAATAGCAGATGCTTAAAAGACTGAACAATGTTTCTTTCTGAATAAATATCTCTGATTATTCTTTTCTGTGGCTGACTAACTGTATAAGACATGATTAGATCTAATACTCTATTGATGTATCACAGTCTTAGGCAGAGTTAATAGTATACTTAGTTTGGGCTTGCCTTTCTTTCATTTCTCATTTTCCAAGCTGCAGTGTGACATAACCCTTAGTCGATACAGCTACTCCCTTCTGAACAAGCATTAAACTGAACAGATGAATGGCAGCATTTTAAAGGAGATCTGATAATCCAGACATGCTTGCAGCTTTTAAAGAGGCCACATCAGATAAAAAGAACTACTGGACACTGAGAGCTGACATATTCTTCTAAAAAAGAAAAGATCTTGAGAAATCAATTGGGCCATAGAGAATATTCTCCAAAAGATCAAATCGGGCAAAAGAGTGTTTCTATTCTCTAGAGTGGCATATAATATTTAAAGAAAATGCTCTTTCAAGTAGTCAAATGAATTTATACATACAGCAATTTTATATAAAAAGAGTTGAGCCTAATACTTCTGAAAATGACTTTAAAATCTCCTATATTTTGTCAACAATCTTAGACTTTAATCTAAAAAAATCATCTTGAAAATATTTTCCATCATCATAGATACCCAAAGAAAAAATACACTTTTCAAAAAGTGAGTTCATAAATCATTTAGTTTTTCAGTACTTAAAGAATGAAACAGAATTTCCTGAGGGGTTTCTCTGCATGTATGGGTGTGTATGGTTGTTTGTGTCTGTGGGTGTGCATGCATCTGTTTGTGAGAGAGACACACACACAGAGAGAGAGAGAGAGAGAGAGAGAGAGAGAGAGAGAGAAAGAGAAATTTAGCAGAGTACTATATATCTGAAGTTTTGGATAACATTAATGATAATCTAATTTCAGAAGAAAAAATTAAAAAAAATATTTCTAATGATACTGATCTTTGAAATCTAGCACTTTATGTAAAAAAACCACTCCAAGTTGGAAACATATTCGTCATTTTCTAAAGGAACTATACCTTCCAATCAATGAACTACATCTGCTTATTAACTTAAGCCATTTCTGTGACTCCTTTTAGCATTATAGAGCTACACTGATTTTACTAACCGACTGAATGGAATAAGACTTTAAAAATAAAAATGAAAACAGAAGAAAAGAAGGAAGGAAGGAAGAAATAACCTGAGGAACAGGCAACACACCCTCACATATTTGGCTCATTGCCAAGCTAAACAAATTTTCACAATTTGCAAAAAGTAAACTTAAATATTGTTGTTGTTAACTTAAAATCAATGAGTTGGGTGAAAACAATCAAGTACCAATATCAGAAGTATACAAGGATTGTCATATTGGTGCCCTGGGGCATGACCTCATTTGGTGCAACTGTGTGTATTTTTTAAAGTGCCTGTAGGCAAGCAAATACTTCATGACATTAAATCAACCACCTAAGGAAACTGAAATAAATAATTACTCAAGGGAAGTGAGCAATTAACAACTGAGCACATATAGAGATTTCTTTGAATGTTAAGTCAATAAGACTATATGTTCCCAGAGAAGAATGACCTCCCAATTATTTTTTTTCCTAACAGTGACAACAGTAGGGTGTTAAGAGTCAAGAATACATGCTCAATAAACATGATTTGAATGAATAAATTGGCATTTGTTAAAGAACTATGTAAAAACTATAGTATTGAGACAACTTTCTCATACCCCCTTAAATATTTTAAATTATTTTTTCTTCCCCTATGCACTTGCTAATAATTTCTCTCATGTCTTAGTCCATAACAAATTACCATAGACTGGGTAGCATATAAACACTGAGAATTTATTTCTCATAGTTCTGGAAGCTGGAAGTCTCAGATGAGAGTGCCATTACGGTTTAATTCCAAGAAAGGCTCTCTTCTGAGTTGCAGAGGGCAATTTCTTGCTGAATCCTCTCATGGTGACTGGGGCAAGGCAACTCTATGGTGTGTCTTTCATAAGAGCACTAAAATCCCATTCAAAAAAGCTCTGCCCTTATGACCTAATTACTCGCCAAAGGACCCACCTCCTAATAGCATCACCTTCAGAGTTAAGACTTTTAACACAGGAATTTTGGAGGAACATAAACATTCAGTCTCTTGTACTCTGCATCCAGCCCTCCTAGTACTCTGTGAACCTCTTTCTTCTTTGCTTTCTTCATCCTTGTATCTCTTGTCTGTTGTTAGTAAAAGACTGTCTATACCACTTGTTTCCTTAACCACCTATTCAGTATGTTATATTATATCAACTCCCCCCATAAAACCATGTAATACAGAGAATTCTGAAACCCATTACCAACTCAAAGATATGTTATGGAATGCTGCCAATCTTTCTTCTTGTTGATTTTCTGGTGGATTATTTATCTGGAAATAGTTTTTCTTCTAGATAAATAACTCATGTTTGTCATTGTAACTCTTGGATTAAATTATTGCCTCTTTAATATGTTGAATGTTGGGCTTAACTTTTGGACTATATTTCTTAATTTAAGAGACCAGGATTTATCCTGCAGCCATTAGGAAGAGGAATCAATTCTCACTTTCTCTGCAGTCATTTATGCTGACCTATCCTCTCCCAGCCAGAAGGAGACCTGTAATCCATATTTTAGTTGTTATAAATTAATTGGTATCATAATTTCATTCCGAAGTAAAAGATCATCATTTGTCTTCCACAAAAAGTTGAGGAATACTCAGGAAATATTGATTGAAAGTATTCACTGATAAGTATATGAAAAGAAAGGGTTAAGATATACTTGATATGGTCAATATTTTATTTGTACTTTGCTTAAAAGTCAAAGATCAGTTGAATAGAAAGAAAAAAAAGATTGTGGATAACGATTGTAGTTTAAATATGATGCTAATTTAGGATGTTACTGTTTAATTCCTTTTTGATTAAGATTATTCTGAAATTACTTTAACAATCAGCAAATATGGAGAGTTATTTATTTGAATGATTGTCACAAAAAGGAAGCCAAAAGAGAAGGAAAAGCTTAGAGAAAAATATTGATGAAAACATTAAGTACATCAAAAATCACTCTGGGTGTATTGATCTAATTCATTCTTCTATGCTTGACAGAGAACATTCAATACTCAGAATTACCCATCTATCATTTTGACATTGCCCTTTGGAGAGTAATTATCAGTACTAATTTATGCAATTTTTTCAGTCCATCAGGAGGTTTCAGAACTCACATAGCTGTTGAATGTGTATTTTAACTTTGTACCTTGAATCCATCTATTAACATTTTATGCAACATAATATGACCAGTGTAATATAACATGAAATTATATTTTCAAAATGGAAATGAATGTTTTTCAAGGTTTTGGTTTTAAAGAAGCTTTCAAAAAGGATTTTCAGTTTTAGAGAAAATCAATGTTTTTCCTTTTTTCTAAGATAGTATATGTATAGCTATCACTTGCAAGGAATAAAACCACAGAAATTAACAGGACATGTGCCTGAAAAAAAATCGTTGGAAGATCTAGGGAAGTGCCATCAAATACACATAAAATGTTATACACATATGGAATTTTAAGTTATCTAGCAGTCACATTAAAAATAAAAAAAGCAAGTAAAATTAATTTTTATAATTGTGGTATCATAAAAATGTATTTGGTCTTTCCTTCTGGTTTCTGGCACAGCACTCATCTAGAAGCTAAGTCTCCAGAAAGACCAAGCCTTTGTTAGAAGTTTGGAACCCTCAAATGCACTCACTCAACCTGAGAGAAAGGAGAAAGGCTGGATTGAGTTCAACAACCAGTGACCAATGATTTAATCAATCATGTTTACATAGTGGAAGCTCATAAAAATTCCTAAATGATGAGGACTGGAGAGTTTCCAGGTGGGTAAACACATTGAGATCCTGGGAAGGAGCGTGCTCAAAGAGGGCATGGAAGCTGGCACTTCTTCACCTCCCCACTACCTCACCCTAGGCATTTATTCCATTTGGCTCTTCCTGAGTTGTATCCCTTATATAAACCATTAGTAGTAAGTAAAATCATTTCCTGAATTCTGTAAGTCATTCTAGAAAATTATCAAACATGAAGAGTTGGGGGGAGGTTGTGGGAACCCCTGATTTGTAGTAAAGTTAAGTTGAAGTGTGTGTAACCTGGAGACCACTATTTGCAGTTGGAGTCTTGACATTGACTCTTGATAGGCCCCCAGGTAGCCCACACTTCTAACTTTGACTAATTGGGCTGTGAAATTGAGCCCTAGCCCCATGGAGCTTGCTTTCATTCTGTGTAGGTAATGTCAGAGTTAAGCTGAATTGTAGGACACCCAGCTGGGGTACCATCATTTTTCTTCTGAATGCTGAGTCTTTCCTTTGCTGCTCTGTAGAGGTCAATACATTCTAGCATGGCATGAAAGGCCTATTAAATCTCTATGTAAACTAAAGTGCAGGGCAGGTCTAGGTTTTGAAAAGGGATGCAAACCTTTCTGAATTATTTAATACTTATGTCCAAAACCACTAAACAAAACAAAATACATAGCATGTGTTACACAAATCAAGTGTGTAATACCCATATTTCCAGATATTTACTCTTGAATTTTCAGAATGTCAGCAGGACTCTGCCCATGCCTGACCAGCCTTATTTATTATGTAGCTCTGCTTTGCGCATCAGCATTAGTGATTCAAGAGGGGAGTGACACTGGAAAAGGGACAAAATAAGGGAGAGATTCAATATCAGTTACATACATCTAAGAAGTGTTCTATCAAAATCAACATTGAGAAGGCCAATCTGAATTTGGTTGTGCTCACAGTTTTATTTTTTTTATTTTTATTTATTTTTTTTATTATATATACTTTTTATTGCATTTTAGGTTTGGGGGTACATGTGAAGAACATGCAAGATTGTTACATAGGTATACACATGGCAGTGTGATTTGCTGCCTTCCTCCCCATCACCTATATCTGGTATTTCTCCCCATACTATCCCTCCCCAACTCCCCACCCCCTGCTGTCCCTCCCCTTTTTCCCCCCCGACAGACCCCAGTGTGAGATGCTCCCCTCCCTGTGTCCATGTGTTCTCCTTGTTCAACACCCGTCTATGAGTGAGAATATGCGGTGTTTGGTTTTCTGTTCCTGTGTCAGTTTGCTGAGAATGATGGCT